>JASKGM010025297.1:0-27848 GCA_034509205.1 Ceratonia siliqua | reverse complement strand
CAAACTTGCAAAATATGTCTAACTATGTCAGCTGAACAAAATAAACACTACAGAAGCCTATTTATGAGGGTTAATTTGTATATAAATATCATGTTTATCAAGACTCAGATTGAATTTTCTAGTAAACACCCCCTCTAATGTCATCCAAACTGTTGAAAATGGAAGTACCCAATTTTCTCTGCTAAGATTAGAATTAAATTACATATAATTCTAGCTCATGAATTAGCTAGCCCATAAGATGTTTACTTTGCATTCCACCATTTAAATCATTCACTCACCTTTGACAAAAATAAACAAAAAATAAAAATTCAGTCACTAGATCCAGTCCTACAATATTTGGGCTTACGAAGATAAAATGGAAGCCAACCAAATTTGCATATTGGGGATATGAAAGCCCCTAATTGCTGACCAAAAACAAAAACCACATAATTTCAATCTTATATGGAAAAGTGCCAACTGTCAAGTAATCTAACAATGATAAATAATTAGTCTTTCAAAGAACTGTGTAAAGAATTCTTCCACTGGCCAACATACTGTGGTTTGTAGATACTATTCCAAGTAGAATTCCAGTTGAGTTGCAAAGAACACTCATTTTCAATTAAGTTGAAAGTGTCAAAATGGACGAGATGAACATGGGAAAGAGAGTCGGTTTCTGTGTGATAACAATTATACTCAACAGAATTCCATCTAACAGAATGCAACAAGTTACATTCACAATTGTTTCATCATAAAGAAGAGGTAATAGATCAGGAAGAAGCCCGTTGATTAGGTTTGACTTATTGTGAGCAAATGTGCTCAAAGCCAAGACCGCAGTAACCATAGGATTCAAACCAAATAAGCACCTACCACTTAGCCACAAATACAACTAAAAGAAAAGATTGTACCAACATTTCTTTTATGACTAAGCTGATTACAAACTAACTCACCCTGTCATGCCGAAACTTGGAACATCCTTTAAACCAGTGAACAGTGGAAATTGGTATTAGTTAGAAATACATAGCAAAATCCAAGATTCCATATTCCAATAGATTAATTTGATTTTCACAACATTATGGCTTATCACTAGGGGTGAAAGTAAGACTATCAGGGGCCTACAACTGACCTAATGTCTATCTTGATCAAGCCTATTTAGCAATATTGACTTGGCCTGGTTTGGCCGCCTATTTCCACCCTTACTTACCACCACACACGAGCTTCACTAAATATTATTTTTCCATCATAAACAACTACCCCCTTTTGTTCTCTATTCCAAGATCAGAAACAGCAGCAAAAGCTTCTTCATATGGCAAGATGTGAGGCTACTGATACAAGTCATAATTCATATCTTAGCTATAAGGGAGAAATGAATAGCACTAAATAAAGGAAAATTAAAATATTATTAATAAATATGAATGCATTCCCTAGCATGAAAACCTTTGAAATGATCACAAACCCCTCTCTTTCAAAAAGAAAAAAAATATAGGAAAGCCTAAATTGAGAAGAGATTAATCAAATTAAAGAGTTTTAATCAAAATAAAGACTTTTAAAAATAGGAACGCCTATCTCGATGCTGACAAAATGAGGAAACTAAAATTCACAAGCAAATTAGGAAGAGTAGTTACCCCAAACAAGCCGTCTTGGATCAGTTGAGTGCCTAATATTCTAAAATGATCTGTTGTGCAACGTTGCTTGAGACCTTCAGGATAGATTTTTCCTCAATTGCAGGGAGATGAAGAAACTCACAATGACTAACAATATTCACCTGGTAGATGAGCAGAGCTCTCAACGTCCACTAGCGAGCAAGGGGGGAACCACCAATGGCGACGACAGAAACACAAGCGAGCAATGGCAGGCGAGCAAAGGGATGAGGTCTGTGAGCAGTTTCAAGATGCATCGCTTCCAATCTGATGCACAAAAAGACGTCGTTCTGAAGGTGGGACTGTCTTCTAACGTCAAAAATAAAAAAATACTTCGGATATTTTTTTATCATATTAAATATTAATTTAACGGTATTAATTAAATATTTAATAATAAAAATAAAAATAAAAAATTTTAAAATTATAATAATTTAATTTACTAAAATTAAATTATAAAAATTTAAATAAATTATAGAAATTAAAACTTATATTATCTAAAATTTTTATGTTAACTCTTACTGTATTTTTAAAATAATAAAGATTTTTATCTTTAAATTTTTCTATAAAAAAATATTTTAAATGACGGCTCCATGTTCTTTTTTATTCAATACTCCTAATCTTTTTTCATGGGCTCGCAAAAAAGTCGAATTCAACAATTATTTTTTATTTTCTTTTTATATTTTCTTTGAATTTAATTTTTTTAACAAAACAAATATGCAGGGGTGTCAATTAAGGTCGGGCCTAACGAGCCAATCAGATTTTGAGTTAAAAAAACAAGCCATAAAAAACAAGGGTCATTTTTGACCCGGTTCTTTTAAGACTCAGCTCGTCAAATCAATGGCTAACCCTTGTCAGGTTAAGTTGAGCCCTGTTAATTTTTTTTTTTTTACAAAATATTATGGTAGATTGGTAATATAGTGAAAAAATGAATGAAAATTAAGTGCAAAACTTTAATGTATTTGATATAAGTTTTAATTTTTTTAATATTTATAAATTTTAATTTATGTTTTCTTTTTAATAACGTAATATAATTAATTTGTTAATTGAATTTCTTTGTCATTATGCTTGAAATGATATAAGAGTATGCATTATTTGAGAGTCAATCTATGATAAATAATGGGAAGTTCCAATTAGATGTTTATTTGGATGAGCCAAAATTTGAATTTCATTTTTTTTAAGATTTAGATGTCTTGCAATATTGGAATGATCATAGGCATCGATTTCTATAATTATCAAGGACAGTATGTGACCTACTAAATATTACAATTATTACTATAATTATTGAATCGGCTTTTAGCATTGGTGCACATGTTCTCAACAAATACCGAGGTTCTCTTCCAGGAGATCATGTGCAACCTTTATCTGTACATGTAATTGGTTACATGATTTTATTCATAATGGTAAGCTTATTAATTTGAAACTTATTTAATTTTCTTATTCTTATTATTGTTACTAATTTTTATGTTACTGTTTTTAAAACTTTGTGGAGATTAAGTTTATAAATATATTATGGATTGATGATGTTTTGTTATGAATAAAAATTTCATATAATTATTGAGAATTATTGATTGATAGTTTAGGTTTTGTTTTGTTATGAAATTTTATAATATTTTCTTTTTTATAATTTTTCATGTGCTGGCCTGTTAAAGCCCGTTTAATCCTATAACCCTGTAAAGTTAGGGCCAGGCCGGGTTAGATTTTTGAGGCCCTTTTAATAAAAATAATTTTTTGACCCGATTCGTTAAGGCTCGGCACCCTTGACGAACCGGATTATCCCTATTTGACATCCTTATGAATATGGACAGAAAATGGGATTACACAAACATAAAGGTTCTTATTTATAAAAAGTGATATTATATTCATGTTAAATTTTTTTGACTCATTTTTAAATAGTTTTACGTTCACTCAATTAAATTTGAACAAAATTTTTAAAAATTAATATACAAACTAAGATTTTATCCTTAAATTTGACTGGTTACTTATCTTTTAATTATAAGCTTAAGTTAAAGACCTAAAAATATATTAGACAAGCTCAAGTTAAAGACCTAGAAGTAGATTCATTTTGAATAGGCTTGTATTTAAGCATGTGCTTCAAACATAAGTGATTTTTTTTTTTTAAATAAGGTATTTTGTATTTGAATGTAGTTATACAGAAATAATTTTACTGAAAAAAAATAAATATTTTGTATTTGGATGTAAAAATATAGAAGTACTTTTGAGTATATAAAATTACTGAAAATGATATATAAAAATGCTTTTTAAATAATTTGTGAAATAATTTAGAGATATTACTTTTTTCAGAAGTTACAAATCTTGTCTTCCAAAAAAAGCAGGTGAAACTGATTTTTTTTTAAGTACTTTTTATTTTAAGTCGAAGCAAACAGCCATTTTTGTAGAAGCAATTTTAATAAAAAAAAAAAGCTATTTTTGAGACGACAAGAGCCGACTTTAACACATAATTTTGATCCCGGTGATTTCTTTCATACTCATGAGAGTATTTCTACTCCCACAGTTGGGTTTATTTTATTTTATTTTTTTAACTTTTTATAAAATTTTTATTTAAAAAAATAATATAAAGAATTAGAAAAAATTAAAAAAGTAAAATAAAAATTAAAAAGATTTTATAAAAAATATTTAAAAAAACAAAAAATAAATAAAAATAATTTATTTATTTATTTTTATTTTGATATATTCTTTTAAATTATTTTTTAAAATAAAAAAACAAAATAAAATTAGAAATAGAAATAGATTTTTCCTTTTCAACCAAATGCCCTAGGAACACTATATAATGATGACGTTATGAAAAGAGAAAAAAAGTCACGCCAATTTATGGGCTGTTTGTTTAGGCTTGTCAGAGATGGAGTTTTCTGCTTCTCCTGTAAGAATAATGATTTTTTTTTTAAGGAGAAGTTGTTTTATGTTTGGATGCAATAATTTAGAAGGGCTTTTGAAGTAGGATAAACAACTTTATAAATAAAGGTTTCTCTCTCTTCTTATTTTTCTCCTTATCAGTAAAAGTTAAAAATTTTCACTTCTCCTATAAGGAGGTTTTCTCCATTTTCATTAACTTATCCGTTTTGTATAAGTCCAAACAAACAGATATATTTTTATTTAAATGACTTATTTTTTAAAAATAAGTAACTTATACTCAAAATAAGTTCAAGCAAACAGGCTATTAGTTAGCTACTAGCTAGAAATGCACTTGCATTCTCACTGGCCCCCCAAAATTGTGAGTAGGATGGACACAATATTAAAGAAAAAACTGAGCTAGCGCACCCCAATTAAATTTAGAGGGAATTAAAAATTAAAGATTAAAATATCGATTTAGAATAAAGTACTAAATCAAAATTAAATATAACGAAATCATATATAAAATAATTAGATAATTAAACTTTACAAATACATAAACATAACAAACACCCAATCTCAATGAGTAAAATAAATTAACTAAATAATATTAGAATACACATGTCCCATTTATATATAAAGGAAAAAGAAAAAAATACCCCTTGTCCTCATCTCATTCAGATTGAGGTTTGCAATTGTAGCAGCCATCCCAAGTTAGTAGTCACAATAACGAAATGCCAGGCTTGGCACATGTTGGACTTTGTAATGATCTTCTCCTCCCTTTTCAAGTTTGATTCTGAACGCCCGAAACATTGATCTAATCTCCAACTCCTGAAGAGTAGTGACAAACCTTAGCCCATCTGGAACCATCTTAAGCTTAGTGCAATTTGAAATCTGTAGTCTGCTGAGATTAGGCACGGCTTCTTTATCCACTTTCCACTCTTCAAGATTGGTCAAGTCACAGAAAAGCAGAGATTGGAGCTGAGGAAAGCCTTTGCTAGCACAAACTAGTTCCTTTCCCATGAATGAATCCATTTGTAACTCAAGAATCCTTAAATTGGGTAGCTTCCCTAGTACTGTCATTGGATCTACAGAAAGTCTGGAACCCTGCAATTTCAGCTTGGCAAGCTTGGATGACATTTGGTGGGGTTCTGGTACCTTCATTATAGGCCCTTCTATATGCAGCTTATATAGATTAGGACATCCTGCTGTAACTTGGGAAACATCAATATCCTCAGTACAAACAAAGAACAAAGATTCAAGTCGGTTAAATGTCACACCTGGAAATTTGAATATTTCCCCATAAATAGGATCATCTATTACCAGTTTTCTCAAATTGGTCAGTTTGATAAGATCTCCTACATCACACTTGTCTGCAGGGAAGTTAACTAAGGTCTGCAAGTTTTTCAGATTGCCCAATTGCCACTTTTCAGTGCCTTCCCCACACGACTCTGGCAGATACAAATGCCTCAGTCTTTCCATCTTCCATATTACATTAGGTATTTGCACAGTTGAATTCCATGTTAGAAGATCCAAGGTTTGCAGGCACCTCAAATTGCCTATTGTTGGGGGCAACTCATCAATATTTGTATTTCTTAGACTTAGAAATCTCAGGTGGATCAAGTGGCCAATTTCTTTTGGTAACTTCCCTCCCTCACCCTGTAACCCTTCCAAGTCCAAGACTCTAAGTAACCTGAAATTGTTGAAAACAGATTTAGTTATCCTCCATTCTCTTAGCCTTGCTGTCTTTTCATGGAAGCAGATAAGAGACCTAAGATGTCGATGGCTTTTGAATTGTGAAGGGAAGAACCTATCAATATCTTGATCCACAAATAGAGCAATCCTACGAATTTTACCCATAGACCTTGCTCTGGGGACAATGGGTAAATGAAAACAATCCGCAGGTTCATTTACATTCAAGGAATTAAACATCTCAAGAAAATTTTCCTGTTTAGCCTTTGATACGCATAGGTCTCTCATAAGGTTATGCATTTGGCAAGTTCTTACTATTCCTGTTGAACTCTTTTCCACCACCTGAATCATGCACCTCTCGACCAGCTCATTCAAGTAACGTTGAGCCACATCCTCAATGGTTTCCTCTCCTTCTCCTTCACTCTGAACCAATGATATAATACCCTCTGCCACCCATATTCTGATTAGTTTCTTTGTGGGTATCTCAACATTTTCTGGGAAATGGGCTAAATGAAGGAAACATGGTTTCAATTGATATGGCAATTCATAATAGCTCAAAGCTAGCACCTCAGGCACTCGCAAGAGTTGCTCACGCCCTTTTGCTCTCCTCAAGTATGAATTAATGTTTTGACACACCGTGTCCCACTCCCCGAGTGTCGGCTTTGTTGCTAAGAGTCCTCCAAGCACAATGATGGCCAATGGTAAACCTGCACACGTTCCTACCATTTCCCTTCCCAACTTCTCCTTTTCTGTGCTTATTGTGAAGTCTGTACAAATCAAACAGAAACACATGAATGTTTTATGCTGCTACATTTATAATAATAATCAGATTTCTGACAACATAGAATTGAGTCTATAAATTCAGTCTCGGATGGATTGGAAGAACTTCTCCAAAAATTTCGAGAGAAAATGGCCTTCCTTCCCATATATGCAAATCTTGGTTTTTATTCCTTCAGGGACGAAATACATTGTGAGAACTCCACCAGTCAAATGTGACTATTTACACTATCACGCCTTAATAAAGTAGCAGACTTTATGGTCATCCTGCTCAGAGAGGTCATCCAACAAGAAAAGACACATATACTGGAACACGTACTTGTCTATAAGTTTATAACAATACAGGAGAATGCAGGTAACATTTAACTATGCCTGCTAGGTTATACAGAGTAAGCAATACTCTGGTGAACTTCAAAGTTCAAACTAGACAATGAAATTTCCTTTGAAGCGAAGGAACATGATGTACAACAGTATAAGTACTAAGAGAAGGTAACAAGGTACATCCATTTGTCAAAAATGAAACTCTTAGCTATAAAATTATTAAAATGTAGAAACCAAATATAGCAATATACAGTAACAAACAATTTACTTGTTATTGTTATAAATTAAACTTACTCAACTTCTTTAAATCGGTTGTGGTGATATTTGACCATATAGGACTTGAGATGAAATTCTCTAATTTATAGTTTTCTTCTATGCAATATGCAAATGCATATCTCTAGCTTTAAGACATGCTCTTGAAATTACTTTTGATTCTTTCTTAAAAGAGAACAAGAACAGAAAGTTCTCGCCTCAAGGTTATTTCAGATGTCTTTTAAGCCACTAGTTGTGGTATGAAGGGTTTGGGTAGTTTACGTAAGATCTTAGGTTCAATTTTTTAGTGTCCCTTGTAGCAAATTGAAAAAAAAAATAATTCTTTCTTTCTTGGTGAGAAAAAGAACACTGATATGAAATGGTTAAAGCTTAAGATTACTAAATTTGGTAAGCTCCAAACAAACACCCTCTTTCACCCTCCTTCCATAAATAAAAAGAAAAAAAGGTACAAAGCAGAAGAAAGGAAGAGTTTGAAGCTTATGAAGTCTAAAACTAGAAATATAAAAAACATTAACAACAGCATAACAAATATAGATAAAACAAGAATTGTAGTACTTCAGGAAGAGAGAAGATGAATTTCCAAACCTGAATCATCTTTTATGGGAAATGCCTTCCTTTGGAACAATTCCCAACTGTCACCTTCATTTAAACACCTTGGTTGATGAAGAAAACAGGTTGGGTCCACATGCAGTGCAACATCTGTATTTCGAGTAGTGAGCAATATTTTGCTGCCAGTTTCTCCTCTTCCATTTGGGAACGCAGGACTCAGATTGTTCCAAGTCTCTGCGCTCCAAATATCATCCAGGATCACCAAGGACCTTTTCTCCTTTTGAACTTGGTGAAGCATCCTTGCAAGCTCCTCATCCCTCATACTGAGAATTTCCTCTCTTTGCTCTTTAGAAGGAGAGATCAGTTTAAACAGAATCCCTTCCCACACATCCCTTGCTTGGCATTGCTGAGATATATAAGCCCAAGCAAAACTCTCAAAATGATGCCTAACTTCAGTATTATGGTATACCTTCTTAGCCAATGTTGTCTTCCCTAAACCCCCCATTCCACATATGGCAACTACTCTGCAATGTTTATCAGGATTCACCAAATATGACTCCAAAACTTTTACATCTTCTTCCACACCAATTATGTCCTCTTCAATTATATGAGAGTAAGACCTCCTCAAAGCTTTCTGCCTCCCATGCACAGAATTTGAGGCCTCTCCTCTTTCAGGTCTTATGCCATATGTTTTCAGGCTTCTTGTGAGGTTAGAAATTCTAGCAATAATAGCTTCAACCTCAGATCCCACATGATGGATTTCAAAGAACTTTTTGCTGATTAAAGCATACCTCTTGATGATGTTCAGGATCCCAACCCTGCTTCTTCTTGATGCTTCTCTAAGGGTATAGGTCTCGATGACATCGTTAGAATCATAAGCAACTTCTCTAATTTCTGAAATCCAATTCCGGAGTCTTTCATCTTCGTCTTGCCTTCTATCTGCATCTTGTAAGTAGGACTGGATCAACCTCAATTCAATTCGCAGCTGCCCCACTTTCCTTGCCACCCCACATAAGAAAATTGCTTCTTCAATGAGCAAATCACCAAGCCTTTCCACTACGATTGATACTACAGGCTGGGCCATATAATAATTGTTCTTTCACCCAAATGAAAGCTTTGTAATTTCTAATTCCTCTTTCCAGGAATTCAAAAAGAAGTTGGAGGAACCCAGATTCACGCATCAAAGTTGAAACTGCTTTCAATCGAGCAAAGAATAGAGAAAGGCAAACTTACATTGGTGTTGACTTTCGCATTGACTTGCTTACTTTTCTTGCTACATTATTGTAAAGGTATATTATCAACTAGAATAATATGCAATGGCAGCAGCATGCCAATCTAGACCCGAGCCACCTAATCATTGGACTATGAATCTACGATGAAATTGCAGTAAAAGCTAGTTTGGTTTTTCAAAAAGGTTGAAGCTCAGAGTCACCAATCATACCCTTTGTTCAGCAATAAAGGTAAAGCACTGGAAAATCTATAGCTCGCTTCTAGCCGTCTACGAAATAACTTGGAAAGCACCATGATTTTTCACAAAATTTGAAAAATGTTTTTCTTTTTGTTTACTAGTAAAAACAAAGACAATTTGGCCGACCAAATGAAATGCAAGACATTACCCACTTCATAGTTCTTTTCTTTCTAGAATTGTTAGAATCGGCAAGACAATGATAAAGAAGAACTAAAATAAAAATGTGATTTTAACGCCTCATTCATACTTTTCTCTCACTATTTTTTATAATTATTGATTTAATATAAAAAATTAATGATGAAGGGCAAGAGGTAAAAATAAAGGAGAAGTCTAAGCTACACCCCACCTTAATTTTTTTTTTTTTTTACTTTTTTTATATTTTATATTTTTTTTAAAAAAATTTTTTACTTTTTAAAAATAATTAAGTATTTTTTATCTTATATAATTTTTTCAAAATTTTTTAAAATATTTTTCAATTTTTTCTTGAATTTTTTTATATCTCTGTTACTATTCATCCATAATTTTTTTTACTATTTATTTGTGACTTAAAAAATTCTATAAAAAATACAAAAACATCTTTAAAAATTCTAAAAAAGATTTATGATATAAAACTTAATTAATTGATTTTAAAAAGTAAAAAAAATTAAAAAAATATATATAAAAAAAAGTTTAAAACTCCCTTACCGCCCACTAATGTAGGCGATAGAGGAGTATTGTCTAAAAATAAAATATTATATATGAAAAAAAGTTTAAAAAAAGTGTGGAATAAAAAGTAAAAATAAAATTTTGAAACTAAAATAACGCCATGGGTAAACTACAAGTTTTTTTAAAAAGAAATAATGGAGCCGTGAGACGATATAATACATTCAAGCCCTCATGCCCACGTGTTTATGGTTTTCATGAAAGTTACTCAGTTTCAACAAATTTTTCTTTAAATATTGTTACATTCTACGGTCCAAAACCCTGCTCACGAGGAGAAGTTAAAAGTAGACATGTGTAACAATAGTGGGACCCACAAAATACTTAGATGCAATATAATAGGGTAGTATCTTATGAATATTGAAGAATTTTTTCAAATAATTCTTCTATTATAAAATAATTTACCTTATATTTAACTTTTTATATTTCAAAATTTAATCCAAATGGTTTTAAAAAAATTGTACTTATATTAATATGTATGTGTTTGGAGCTTAGATTATCAAACTAAATTTACCATTAACATTCTTATATTATTCTTTTAAATTTTTTCTTTTTTTAAGGGATAGTACATAGTTATAATCTCAAAAAAAATTTTGAGTAATTACTTAAAATATTAATAAATGTTGATTTCATGTATTTCAAGTCTTTAATGAAATGATAAATTTAATAATTAATTTAATGAAAATTGACTTGTGATGTTATTTTAACTTTTAATAAAATTATTTTTAAAAAAAGCATAAACTCTCCTTTAATTTTAGACTATTTGTAAGTATTTTCTTAAACTTTAAAAATCAACAAATCGAGTATAACATTTGTGTGTTAGCATCTTACCTTTTCTATCCATATTTGTTAACTCAGGACATGTAATTTGTACAAAATGATATACACCCAATATATGTACACTACCATACACCCTTTATTTTTAACTAATATAATTGCTGACTTAGTTGCTAAGTCAGCAATTATATTAGTTTTTTATTCCTTCCCCCATTTACATTTGCCTCCCTCGTGCTTGTTTCCCCCCATTGTAGTCTCCCTCCATTCCTTTTCCATGCCCTTACATCCACCAGCTCACCCATCGCCATTTGCCCACTGCCGACGACTTCTCCCATTTCACATTTGCCTCCCCCATGCTCATTTTCCCCTTATTGTCTCCCTCCACTCCTTTTCTAAAGAGAAACACCCACGCCCTTACATAAGCCAGTTCACACATCGCCGCTCTCCCACCATCGATGATTGCCTCTGTCCAGCACCGAGCCTGACAAAGTCCAGGGAAAACACAATATGGTGTAGTGCCTTAAGTTATCTGCCATTAAGTCTTTTCTAAACTGTATAGTATACCTTATATGTGATAGCTTATGCTGTTTGTTTAACTAATTTATTAATGTAGATTCTATATTGACTACTTATTACCAAAGTTGGAAATCTGAAACATAGTTTATAATTAGTTAGACAAGGTTGTTAGGATGGAAAATTAACATAGAGAAGCGTGATTCGCATTTTTGATGCTACTAACTGATCAATTTTGGAACACAAGTATGTGAAAGTGAGAGATAATGAGCTTCAAAGTTCATTTTTCCTTGTCCCTTGCTTAAAGTTCTTTTATGTTTTATTGCTATGTCAATGGCTCTCTATCTAATAGGGAAAAAGTTAAGAACAAAAAGAGTACTAAAGATAATTTAACCTTGTAAATCCAAATTCACAACATGGTATGGAAAAATTCTACAAATTAATTAAACAAAAATTGACTAATTACAGCTTATAGTATATGTAAGTTCAAGTATGATTAATTTATCAAGCTGACTAAGGAAGGGATCATAAAGATTAAATTCCTAATAAGAAAAGAACTCAAAATCTGCATTTAACTCATCATCAATTCATAAATATATGTTTTCCCATGATTTTCTTTGACAAATGAAGATTTAGTACTCCTAACTTAATCATAAGTTTTAATTCTATCATACTAAAGCTTAACCAAAGAGAGTCAAATAAAATTAAAATTGTTTGTAGGTACGAATTCATCTCTCGCAGCAGCTATGATTGTAGTAACTAGTCTGGTTGGTGCAAATTTTGTGCAAGCAACACTTGATAAACTTCACTTTCATGATCCAATTGCTCAAGGAATAGCAGCTGCATCTAGGTATATTCTGTAATACCAAAGAAAAGCTCTCCTTTGCTACCCAATGTCATTTCGATCCAAAAGCACTCCTATTCCATAAATTTGCACTCTGTAAAAGCATGGGGGTTAGTAATTCCATGGCTACTATTGAGTTAGTTTATTAGTAGTTTAGACTATAGAAAATAACTAGCTCTGTTGATGGACAATGAAAAACTTGCATTTATGGAAGCATAGCTTCCAAACACACTATATTGCATTATTTTTACTTCATTTATTCCAATTTAATGCCTTACCATTCCTCTATCTCTAATTTATTTTTTTATTAATACATGTTCACATCTTAACTATGGGAAATCCATCATTATTATTTTCTCATTCGATTATGTTTTGATTAATGCATTGGTTATGCAGGTTAATGGAGGATAATTTGACTTCCGTTATGAATCAGAGTAATGGAAATAACTTAAGTCAAAGTAATGAAAACAACTTGACTTGTGTCCCTATTCCAAGTGTGACAAATTTTTAGATTTGATATAGTGGTTGCCATGCATATTGGCACTTTTTTTTAAGGTGTATATAGATAAGTCAAGGTTGCTATGTATATAAACATTTTTTGAAGGTGTATATAGACATGTATATATAAGGTTGTCAAATTGGGCTAGGCCCATCGGGTTGGCCCGCCTAGCCTAATAAAAATGGTAGATTGGGTTCAATTTCTCAATCCGCCAAATTTGGCTAGCCAACTCGCCTTAATTTTTTTTTTAAAACTTGTTGTACCAAAAAGCACCATTTTGGACCTAAGTCCAAAACAGACTGTGTGTTTTGACTTTTGAGTTAGTTGTTAGCATGTTATAGTGTTATATGCCTGTTGTTAGGGGCATCAATTAAGGTCAACCCAGTCCTAACCCTTTACCATAGGGTTAAACGGGCATTAACAAGACAGCACATTAAAAAATTATAAAAAATAATTATAAAAAATCATAACAAAATCAAACCTAAACTATCAATCAATCATTCTCAATAATTATGTAAAATTCTTATACATAACAAAATACCATCAATTCATCATAGAATTACTATCCACAAAGACAATAGTATAAAATTAAAACCAAAAGGATTAATCAATCTTCCTCAATAATTATATTTGAATCTTGCTTAGATAAATTTAGTACAATTGTTGAGTTGTCATCTTCTTCATCTACAAAACATAAATTATGATAAAAGTTACTAACAATAATGAGAATAAAGAAAATTGAACAAGTTTAAAGTGCAAAACAAATTAATTCAAATATCACTTTATCACAATAAAAGAGAGAAAAAATATACATGTACCCGAGTGTGCAGACAAATATTTGTTGATAACGTTTTAATAATTATAAAGGAGAATATATAAGATGATAAAAGATGATAAATATCAAAAAAACTAATTAACATAACTAATTACTAATTACTAATTATGCCTTACAGTTACAACCTAACAACTCAACTGAAAGCACAAATCCATAATTGTGTGTATTAGCAACTAGAATAGAAATAAAATTTGATGTGTCATTCATCCACCTCCATCAATAAATTTTACTGTATTCTAATTCTAATCTAATTCTTAGTAAATATAGTGTTATTTTCATGGAATTACCTCTCTCAAACACACATATATAGAGCTAACAAAACCATAAAACCATAACCAAGAAGAAGAAAAGAGAGAAAGTATTTTAAAGAGGTTTTGTAAAAAAAAAGTTAACAGGGCTCAACCTGGCCCGTCACAGGTTGGCCCGTCACAGGGTTGAGCCTTAAACGAGCTAGACTAAAAATGGCCCTGATTTTTTGGGGCTTATTTTTTTTGGCTCTCAACCCGTACTAACCCTTGAGGTTGGCTTACTGGGCCCAGCCCTAATTGATACCCTTACATGTCGTCCACTTTAGATTCAAGATTAGATTTAGGAATTAGGGTATTTCATTTCTCGTTTGGAAAATTGAAATTGAAACTAAAGTCTAAAACCCTTAGCCCCTAAATTGAAATTTGAGATTTCGATAACTGATAACTAGTGAGAACTGAGAAGTTGAGAATCTCTTCATTCCTTCAAGTCTTTGACCTTCAGACTCAGTTTAGACTTAAGAGCAGACTTCAGACTCAAAAAATCAGAGTTCCATTCCCTAGTTTCCTTGAATCCTTTCCCTTCAGTTACCTTCGACTTCTACGGACCTTCGACCACCCACAACCACCCAAATTTGAGAACTTTCTCTACTCAAGCTCTTTTTTCTTTCCCTTCACACTCGTCTCTCGGTCTATCAGAGACCCACAACATTCACATGTTCCTCTCATCTTCTTCACGTAAAAAGAAATAGGGGAGGCACCATTGAAGCTCATTAAAGAGACACCATCGTCTTCATTGAGCTCTGGGTTTTGGTGTCACAACAGGTAACATTCTATCACCCTTCTGATGAATGGATTTTCAAATTCATGATTTAGGGGTTAATGTTCAGTTTCTCCTTTGGTTCACTTGGGGCTCTGATTTTGGGATAATCTTTCTTTCTCGACTTAGCTCATTTTTTTATTGGAAAGTTATGGTTATGGTTGATGTTCTTCCTTTGAATCTCGATTTGTGCATTTCCTAATTGAAAATAGGGGTATGGACTTGTATTTTTGCCCTTCTAAAAAAAAATGTTGATTATGAGTTTGTTTTGTTACTTCTCAGAGTCTCAATTTGGGAATGATATTATGATGAGGAAAATTTTGGTTTTGGGAATGATATTCTGATGAGGAAATTTTGGTTTTGGGAATGATATTCTAAAGAGGAAATTTTGTTATGGGAATGATATTTTGATGAGAACATTTTTATTATGGATTTGTGTTTTTCTTCCCTGATTCTCATATAGCTTATATGTGGAACGCAATTTTGATTCTAAGTTAAGTTTTTGGTTCAGTTCTAGACATAGATTCGTGTTAATTCTTACATTAATTTTTGAATTTTCTGTTTTATTTTGTGCAAATGAATTTTTTTCATGTTTTTTGGCTAGGTTAGCCTGCCAACCCTCTACCAACTATAGGGGCGGGGTCGACTAAGGTTTCTAGCCTGCCCAGTTTTGGTGGGTCAAGGTGGGCTAGCCCGTTTAACAGCCCCATGTATATAGACAAGTCAAGGTTGCCATGTATATAGGGTATATGGGAATTTGAAATTGTAATTAACACAATGCACAATCATTACTTGTAAACTTTGCAATTTAATGAAAAACTTTTCCCATTTCATTCATACACAAGTGTATCATTACATAATTTAATACAAAAATAGTACAGATTTTATCTATTGATAAGAATACCATTACATAAATTCATTAAAAAGGCCACACTACAATTTCATCCCTCACATGATGCCCTGATATCATTTCACAAACATAAATAACCACCAAGAATTATTCCTGTAGTAAATATCTCTGCCAGCTTCTAGTTATCTAGATGTAGAGATGGTTTCACCCTGTCCTTCGACATTGTCATAATGGTGCCTGACATATACAACAGATTTTATAAGTTGTAAGTAACTAATAGTTAAAGGAGAAAAATAAGAAGGCTTTCAACTTCTGAAAAATATCAAGTTCCTGTGACGTAATAGGTGGAAAATCAAATTGCTTGCACCATTTGCTACCATTTGCTGAGAAAAAAATGCAATTAAGAATCCAATTTCTTATAATAAAAGTCATCATGTGGTAAATCCGTCCCTACACTTGCCACATTTGTGAAGCACTAGAGCAACACTTTACTACACTGCGGAAGGATTCTAGCTCTGAAATTGGAATGATTAATAGTTCAATTAAGTTAGCATAACTCTGTTTAGATGTTAGAATAACATTGTGCAAATACAAGATCCTAGGTCGTAAATGCTTCACAATTTCATATTTGTGCTCTGTATCAAATAAAGTTATCCAGCCAAACAAGTCAAATTCAAGCACTATATCCTATGAAAATAATCCATCATTGACATTTCATGCAAATATCAATGCCAAAAGAAAGTCATTGTTCCAGTCATCTGATTAGTTCTTCCTAGTTGCCAAATGAAATGTAGATTAATATTTTAATTTTGAGTCTTAATCTTGTTGTAATGTTATGGATTATATGCTCCAATTATTCCTACCCTCTTGGTATCCTAGTTATGTCTATGTATATTATAACTTAGTCATCTAACCCATATATCTATTGGTATAATATTTCATAGTTTCATATGCAAAGATCTAAGTTCATAAAATGCTTAATGGCAAGGCAGTAAATGAAAGATGATGATCAATGTGTTTCATTTAAGTTTCCTCCTTTCTTTTCTTGATAGAATTATTAATAGGCAAGAAATTAATCCTCAATGTTTCTAAATCAATTATGTATCATGTATAATGCAGCTGCATGCAATTAATAAGTCTTCTACACTACAAAAGTCTAGATAGTAGAATTAATTATTTTAGTTAATGATGTACTTGGTAGTGGGTGGCACAGGCTTAAATATCAAAATGACATTGTATAACAATTTTCTGCTAGTTTTACCCTAGGATTCATGAATGTGTTCACTTTTATGGCATGAGCTATCACCTATAAGGTATACTGTACATAAGTTTAGAAAAGATTTAATGGTAGACAACTTAGGCACTACACCATACTCTGTTTTCCCTGGACATCGCCGGGCTCAGTGCTAGAAGAGGGCAGTTGTCGGAGGCAATGGACAAGTGGCGATTGACAAGCTAGTTGGTGTAAGGGCGTGGGCGTTTCTCTCACTAGAAAAGGAGTGGAGGGAGACAATGAGGGAAAAATGAATACGGGAGAGGGAAATGTGAAATGAGGAAGTCATTAGAGGTAGTCGTCGACGGTAAGCGAGTGGTGATGGGCGAGCTGGCTAGTGTAAGGGAGTGGAAAAGAAATTAGGGAGACTATAGTGGGGGAAAACAAGCAAGGGGAGGGAAATTTAAAATGGGAGAATGAATAAAAAACTAATATAATTGTTGGCTTAGCAAATGAGTCAGCAATTATATCAATTAAAAATAAATGGTGTATGATGTACTTGGGTGTTGAAATATCATTTCTGTGTTCATTTTTGCAAGTGACACTTTTTAATTGGCTTCTTATTAAAAACAATATTTTAAGAAAATAAAGCCCTGTTTGGAATAGCTTTTAAAAATTATTTTTTTGTTTTTTTGTTCTATGAGAACAAAAAAATTTGTTTGTGCAACTGTTTTCATTAGTTGTTTTATAAAAACTATTTCCGAAAACAATGACTAAAAAACAAAAAATAGATAACAATTTTTTGTGTTTTGTCTTGTTTTTGTCATCTGTTATCTAAAAAACACGAAAAACAACTGATGAAAAATATTTTTACCAAAACAAGTTTTTTGTTTTTTTGTTCTATAAAACTATTTTCTAAAGTTATTCTCAAAAACTTTTTTAAAAAACAATAAAACAAAAATCGTTCCTAACAGACCCTAATTCTTCTTCTTTCTTTCTTTTTTCTCTCTTTTTCTTTCTCCTTTCTCTCTTTCTTCCTTCTGCAACACAAGGGTCTTTAAAATTATTTTGCTTCCTTTTCTCCCTCTCTCTCTCTCCCTCTCTCTCTCTCTTTTTCACTCAGACCCTTCTTTCTCTCTTTTTTTTTCTTTTTTAATAACTCTTTTAAAAAGAGAACACATATTAAAGCTTTCCCCCCCCCTTGTAAAAATTTGAGTTATGATGAGTGAGAAATTACATCTTCTTCCCCACATATCATAACTTTATGAATAGTTAGAAATTACAGAACAAAATGAACAAAAATTAGACTTATATCAATCGGGGTATACAAGGTAACTGTTTTTCAGAATTTTTTTCTACTAAGTTTCCAACACTCGTGTTTTATGCATTGGCATTGGTTCTTCTTCATACTCTCCACCATAGATTCACCAATAAAACCCTTATCACTTTCATCTTCTTCAACCTTCCATGGACATTACTTGCTCCCATCGAAATCGACCACACAAAATCCTTCGCTTCCTTACTAATCCCATGTCTTGCTGAACAAACAGTGACACTCCCCTGTTTCTCCTTACTCTGTCTCCATAGCGCTTTCATTCCCTCTCTAACCTCACACTTGGGCTCTTCATGCAACCCCTCGCAAAATTCACAAGTCACAACCATTTGCTTCGTGTTCCGAATGCTTTGCAAATGCTCAAAACTAAAGGCTAGCCTTAGTGAGTCATTTAACGAATTGGGTTTCTGCAGGAGAATCCATTCATGGAACTCTACTCTCAATCTATCTAGGAAGACCCCTTTTAGCAAAGTGTCAGAAAAGCCACCTCTGATATGTGGGGAAGTAGGTGTAATTTTCTCACTCTTCATAACTATTTTAAGCTTCTACAGGGGAGGGGAAAGCTTAGAGAGTTAGAGAGAGGCAAATGAAAGAAAGAGAGAAAAGGAATAAGAAGAATTTTAAAGATTCTTGCGTTGCAGAAGGAAGAAAGAGAGAAGAAGAAAGGAAAAAGAAAAAAAGAGGGAAGAAGAATTATTATTTTTAAACTAATTGTTTTTAATAAGTTTCCAATTAACAAATTCCACTTGGATAAGTGAACTCATGCAAATCACATGTCCATTAAGGCAGTTAACAAATATGGACCAAACAGATAAAATGCCACACAAAAAAATCTAGTGTTCCATTTGTCAATTTTTAAAGTTTAAAGGAGTACTTACAAATAGTCTAAAGTTAAAGGTTCATATATTTTTCTCAATTATAAATTAATAAATATTTTAATTAAAAATACAAATTAAAAAGTTAACATAAATACTTAAAGTACTATTAAAATTTAAAAGGTTAAAAGTGAATTTTGATTCTTTAACTTTTTATATCAATTTTGTCTTTTAAGCTTATTTATTTATTTTTATCCTTCATCTTACAAAAATTAATAATTTTATCTTTGTGGGTTAACTCTGTTAACTCACATAACAAAAAATGACGTTTAGGTGACAAGTTGAATGTGGGAGAGTGTCACGTCATCTTCAAGTCACGGTTTTTCTTTTACAGTAGAATTCAAGCTTCTGCAAAGATGTATTCAGGTCCTAGTTTGTTATTCAAGGCTACTGAGAATGATTAGGAGGCAAATTATGCAACTGACAACTGAAGAACACAATGAGGATTTACTCCAAACCAAAAGTTTCGACCCCATAACTGTTGCTATTGCTGTTGCTAATGGTGGATCAAACAGGTCAGTTTATAGTTTCAACGGTTCTTCACCAGCTGCAAGTCATTTCTCTTATTGGGAAACTCAATTCTTGTTCACCCCCTATTTGGCTTATTGTTAACAAGTGATGCTCATTTGTGGAAGCATCTCCATTATTCCATTAAGTCGGCTGCAAGAAGAAACATCCAGAGACAAATGTGCTGCAAAGAAAAATAAGGAAAACTAAAAGTTGTAAAACATCCAACCTTAAACTATCTCTTAGCTGGAGAACACAACCAAAATCTCCAGCTACGTATCCTCTGTTTTAGCAATGCAAAACAGAGTGAAAGTTGTACCAACTATCAATTCAACTATTTTCAAACTATCAACTACTACCTACCAACTATCATCCCACAAATACATACTGAACTATTTTTTCAACAAAAATTCAACACTTATGAACTTATGAAAGTGTTTTCCAGGATTTTAAGTGATTAAACTTTGTTTGAATATATGATTATTAATTTTGATTATGATTACCATTGTAAATTAAGAAAAAAAAAGGCTTTAGTTTACTATTTGAAAATGTTTCATTTTTAGTGAAAAGTCAAAACTATGCTTATTCTAGTATAAGACATTGATAACTTTCGAATTTGTTCTTTGCAAGTAATACTAGAACAAAGAAAATTCAGACCTTGGGTTGCATATTTAGATTTGGATAAAAAGTGTGTACTTCAGCAAAAATGCAGAAAAAGCAAAGGTTGAAAAGTCAAACGATCAAGCAGAAGTCAGAATGAAACTGATCGTTTGCTACAAATTTAAGTTAAGACAAAATAAAGGCTATACCTCCTTCCATATTAGCAAGAGAACATTGGAATCACATTGGTACACTCTTAGAAATTCTCCAAAGTCTAATTCCTTAAGCATATAAGGAGTCATTCTCTCAACATTAAAGAACAAGATGACAATTGCATTTACTAAGGCAAAAGACATTATCTCTACTCCTTCTTGTTTATTGATCTTTCATCTGAGTATTTACTCTGCTCCAAGATAGTTCTTTATGTAAAGCTCTTTATGAGTATTTCATCTTTGAGGAAAAATTTGGCTAAGTTCTTGAAGAAAAACTTAGTGGTGATATGTTGACCAGTGTTGGTTGTAAAAAGTCGGTGTGGCTTGTACTCGTTGTGTTGAAAGGTTAACCAGGTTGGTTGTAAAAGGCTCTAGGAGCTTGTACTTGTAAATTTGGTTATTGTCCTTTATAGTAAAAATTCCCTTACTTTGTGCTTCGGAGTGGATGTAGGATCTGGTTTATAGATTCGAACCACTATATATAGTGGTGTTGATTTTCTCCTCCCTAAACTTTTAAGTTTATGAAGTTTTGTTTTATTCCTGATCATTCACTGAACTGCCTTATCATTTATAACCTGTCTCTTTGAAGCATAGTTATTAAACAAGCTTTTATCTTAGCTTATGAACTTAATATTTTTAGACTTTTGAAAAGAAATTTGCTACCTCCAGTATTTAGTATGGTTCAAAATTTACATTGTATTTTGAAGTTTTAAATTTCGTGTGATCGTTTGTCAAAATCATCAGGTTATCTTTTGAAAAAGCATTAGTTTCCATCACCCAATTCAACCCCCCATTCTTGGGTGTTTTATATATATTATATAAAAATTGGTATAAGAGCTATTGGTTTCTTTTATAGGTCTAACAACCTTGAGAAAAGATTCACATTATCAACAAGAATTCTAATTCTTTTATTGAAGGGCACTCCACAAATATATCTCATTTCTTTGATGGAAACAATTACACATATTGGAAAGAGCGAATGAAAATATTCATTCAATCTGTTGACTTTCAAGTATGGCTTATTGTTGTCAATGGACCCTATGTTCCTATGAAAACTGCCCTTGGTGAGCAAGTACCAAAAGATCAGTCAAAATTCAATGCGACCGACATCAAGCAAATGGAGACAAATGCCAAAGCCATCAACATGATTTACTGTGCTATAAATGCTGAGGAATATAAAAAGATATCAAGATGTAAATCAACAAAAGAGATGTGGGATTAGTTTCAAGTCACTTATGAAGCAACCAATAAGGTAAGGGAATCAAGAATTGATATGATAACTCATGATTATGAATTGTTTAAAATGCAGGATGGAGAAACAATTGAAGATATGTTCAAAAGATTGTCCAACATCATAAACGATCTTAATGCTTAAGGCAAAACCTACACTGACAAAGAATTAGTCAAAAAAATACTGCAAGTTCTCACCAAACCTTGGCAAGCCAAAATTGCAACAATACAAGAAGGAAAGAGCATGAACATTCTCAGCTATGATGAACTCAAAGGCAACCTCATAGCATATGAAAACAATTTCATGAAAGAAGAAGTTGAGCAAGCTAAGAAATCAAAGAGTATTGCTCTCAAGACCACTCAAAATGATGATGAAAATAAGCTTGTGATGGACTCAACAATAATGCTGACATGGCTTCTTAACCAAGATGATGCATAAATACTACAATAAAAGAGTTCAAGGACATATGCATAAATTCAAAGGAGATGCCTCTAAGAAGGAATTTACAAAAGATCAAATTGTTTGTTATGAGTGCAAGAAACCATATCATGTATAATCAGAATGTCCTCTTCTTCAAAATAAGTCTTTTAAGAAGAAACATAAGAAGAAGGTCATGGCGGCTACATGGAGTGATGATGATGCTTCTTCTTCTACTGGTAACAAATCTGATAAAGATCAATCTGTAAGTCTTTGCTTTATGGCAAACGATCAATCAGATGATGAGGTGTGCTTAAGGTCCAAATTTAAAAGAAACATACGGTTCCTTGATAGTGGATGCTCTAGGCACATGACCGATGATCCATCAAATTTCATCATGATAAAATCCAAGGATGGAGGAAATGTCACATTTGGAGAAAACAAGAAAGGAAGAATCATTTATATAGGTAAAATTAATATAAATTCTTCTTTTACCATTGATGACGTTTTCCTTACTGATGGTTTAAAGTACAATCTTCTTAGCATTAGTCAACTTTGTGATAAAGGTCATAAAGTGACTTTTGAGTCTTCTAAATGCATCATTCATAACATCAATAATGACACCATATTATTTACTGGCCAAAGAATAGATAATGTCTATGTTGTACATCTAGAGGACCTTGCATCAAAGTCTTTAAAATGTCTCGCTACCACCCAACATCAAAGTTGGTTATGGCATAAGAGATTGGGTCATGCAAGTATGCACTTGATTCCAAAATTATCCAAAAATGATTTAGTTGTTGGTCTTCCAAAAATTAATTTTGAAAAGGATTATATTTGTGAAGCATCCCAACAAGGTAAGCAAACAAAGTCTTCATTCAAGTCAATTGACCACATTTCTACTTCAAGAGCTCTTCAACTCTTATATATGCATTTATTTGGTCCTACTAGAGCACAAAACTTTGGAGGTAAAAAGTATGGGTTGGTCATTGTAAATGACTTCTCTAGATTTACATGGATATATTTTCTTGCTCATAAGAATAAGAGATTTGATGTTTTTAAAAAACTCAGCAAACGTGTTCAAAATGAAAAAAGCTATTTGATCTCTTCCTTTATAAGTGATCATGGAAAAGAATTTAAAAACAAAGCCTTTGAAATCTTTTGTGAAACAAATGGTATTTATCACAATTTTTTTTCTCCAAGAACTCCCCAACAAAATGGAGTTGTGGAAATGAAAAATCGTACCCTTTTCAATATGGCAAGAACTATGTTATGTGAATATAATTTACCGCAATATTTTTGGGTCGATGCCATAAATACAGCTTGCTATATTCTAAATAGGTACTTGATTAGACACATTTTAAAAAAGATACCTTATAAGTTATGGAAAAGGAGAAAGCCCAACATAAGTTATTTTCATGCATTTGGGTGTTAATGCTTTATTCTCAACAACAAGGAAAACCTTAGAAAATTTGATTCTAAAACAAACGAAGGTATCTTTCTTGGTTATTCTCTATCTAGTAAGGCCTATAGAGTTTATAACAAAAAATCTTTAATTGTTGAAGAAAGAATGCATGTTGTTTTTTATGAATCTAATCAGTCTATTGTGAGAAAAGGCGATGACGAGCTGACAGGTTCAAAGGAGCTTGATCATTTAATAAATGATCAGTCAAAGAACAATCAGCCAAATTCACAGATTGATCAGGCAGAACCAGCAAGTCCAGAAATTACAAACATTAATACTGAAACAAGTGAACAACTAAGAGAAATAGTTCAAAATGTCACATCCAAAAGCAAAGTGCCAAGAGAATGGAAGCACTCCTCAACATATCCAAAGGATTACATCATAGGAGATCCAACTCAAGGCATGAGGACAAGATCATCATACAAAATCATGAATAATATGGCTTTCATGTCTCAAATTGAGCCAAAGAAAATAGATGAAGCTCTTAGTAATGATTTTTATATCAATGCAATGCAAAATGAGCTTAACTAATTTGAAAGAAGTCAAGTTTAGTCTCTTGTACCTCAACCTAAAGATCAATTCGTGATAGGTACAAGATGGGTGTTTAGAAACAAGCTTGATGAAGATGGAAATGTTGTGAGAAACAAGGCAAGATTATTTATCCAAGGTTACAATCAACAAGAAGGTATTGATTTTGATGAAACCTATGCTTCAGTAGCTAGATTAGAATCTATTAGGATGCTTCTTGCATTTGCATGCTTTAAAGGCTTCAAACTTTACCAAATGGATGTACAAAGTGCTTTTCTTAATGGTTTTCTAAATGAAGAAGTTTATGTAAAACAACCTCCTGGATTTGAAGATTTAGAAAAGCCAAATCATGTTTTCAAACTCACCAAAGCCTTATATAGTTTGAAACAAGCCCCAGGTGTTTGGTATGAAAGATTAAGTAGTTTTTTAATTGCAAACAATTTTTCAAAAGGCAAAATTTATACTACTTTGTTTACCAAAGCCACAAGCTATGACATTTTAATTATGCAAATATATGTGGATGATATTGTTTTTAGATCTACTAATGAAAATATGTGCAAGGAATTTTCTTTGTTGATGATGAGTGAATTTAAAATGAGCATGATGGGAGAGATGACTTTCTTTCTCGTATTGCAAGTCAAGCAAACTAAAGATAATGTCTTCATCAACCAAGCCAAGTATATCAAAGAACTACTCAATAAATTTGGCATGAAAAAAGTTAAAGCAATAGGTACTCCAATGAGCTCATCCACAAAACTTGATAAGAATGAACATGGTAAGCCGGTTAATGAAAAACAGTATAAAGGTATGATAAGATCTTTACTTTATCTTACCATAAGTAGACCAGATACTATGTTTAGTGTGTGCTTATGTGCTAGGTTTCAAGTAAATCCTAAAGAACCTCATCTCATTACAGTAAAAAGAATTTTTAGATATTTACTTAGAACTCAAAACATCGGCTTATGGTATCCAAGGACAAATGATCTTAATCTTTGTGGCTTCTCAGAAGCAGATTTTGGAGGATGTAAAATTGATAGAAAAAGCACTATGGTACATGTCAATTTTTAAGGCATTACTTAGTCTCTTGGTACAACAAGAAACAAAACTCAGTAGCTTTATCTAAGACCGAAGCTGAATATGTTTCTGTAGGTAGTTGTTGTGCTTAAAACCTTTGGATTATGATGTAACTTCAAGACTATGGCCTAAAATATGATCATGTTCCTATCAAATATGATAATACAAGTGCTATAAATCTTTCTAAAAATTTCATTCAACATTTTAGAACAAAACATATAGAAACTAAAGATAATATCTTTAATGGGAGAGATGACTTTCTTTCTCGGATTGCAAGTCAAGCAAACTAAAGATAATATCTTCATCAACCAAGCCAAGTATATCAAAGAACTACTCAATAAATTTGGCATGAAAAAAGTTAAAGCAATAGGTACTCCAATGAGCTCATCCACAAAACTTGATAAGAATGAACATGGTAAGCCGGTTAATGAAAAACAGTATAAAGGTATGATAAGATCTTTACTTTATCTTACCATAAGTAGACCAGATACTATGTTTAGTGTGTGCTTATGTGCTAGGTTTCAAGTAAATCCTAAAGAACCTCATCTCATTACAGTAAAAAGAATTTTTAGATATTTACTTAGAACTCAAAACATCGGCTTATGGTATCCAAGGACAAATGATCTTAATCTTTGTGGCTTCTCAGAAGCAGATTTTGGAGGATGTAAAATTGATAGAAAAAGCACTATGGTACATGTCAATTTTTAAGGCATTGCTTAGTCTCTTGGTACAACAAGAAACAAAACTCAGTAGCTTTATCTAAGACCGAAGCTGAATATGTTTCTGCAGGTAGTTGTTGTGATTAAAACCTTTGAATTATGATGCAACTTCAAGACTATGGCCTAAAATATGATCATGTTCCTATCAAATGTGATAATACAAGTGCTATAAATCTTTCTAAAAATTCCATTCAACATTTTAGAACAAAACATATAGAAACCAGACATCATTTTATTAGAGATCATGTTCAAAAATGGGATATTGTACTTGATTTTGTTAGAACAAGTGATCAGTTTGCTGATATTTTTACGAAGCCCCTAAATGAAGAAAGTTTTTATTTTATTAAAAAAGAACTTGGAATGTCTAGTCATATATGAATAAGCTTCTTTGACAATAATTGTCTCTTGATATCTTACTCCTCAAAAATATGAGTTTAAAAGCCTATTTTATATATGTTTCAAAAGATCAGGATCAGTTTAACTATCATCATGATCCTTTATATCTGTAAGTGTTAAACTGACTTTATTTTGAAACTCTTACGATAATTATTTGCATGCAATATTCTCACTCATGGCATTGGAAAGTTACAAGAACTATCATCATGATCCTTTATATCTGTAAGTGTTAAACTGACTTTATTTTGAAACTCTTACGATAATTATTTGCATGCAATATTCTCACTCATGGCATTGGAAAGTTACAAGAATCCATTTCATGGATCACACGCATTAAATTTGATTGCCTTTTTTAAACAAGTGTGAATCCTTGCTTTTTATGTTCCCGATTCCATCAGAATTTAATGTTTTCTCTTTCTCTCAATTTACTCACATGCATTCATCAATTTATTATTTTTTTTAATGCACATTTTCACTTCATCTTCTGAAAGGTGTTTCAGTTCCTTTATTTATTTTAAATCCTTTTCATCTTCCACTTTCTCTAATCTCTCTCTCTCACCATTTCCGCACCTTTGCTTTGATTTTTTTTTTTTGAACCCATATCTTCCTCGTTCTAAGTTTCTTTTCAAACCCTCCATTTTCCTTCATGGCCAGTAGCAGCAAACCTTCTACAAGAAGTTGGTCGAAAGCTCATCTTCTCCTTCGATGAAAAATGATTCAGCGTTGCAATCTAAAATTTTTCACGATAAGCAAGCATAGGAATGATTTACTCAAAACTTCTCCAACTAAAGGCATTCCTTTCCCAAAGAGGTAAATCTGGATTCTTTCAGGCAAGAAGGGTTTTTATGTTTCGAAAGATTTTGTGGAATAGGATGGAAATGATTCTTTCAAATCCATCAGGATATCTTCCCAGCTCTCATTAAAGAATTTTATACAAATCTTGTCTTCTTTGATAAGCTTGAGGCCACTTCACTGCTTAAAGGAAAGAAAATCAAGTTATCTATGCAAATGATAAGTGAACAGATTGACTGTCCCAACTCTGGCATTGAACGATATTCTAGCTATCAAGAAGTTTGTTTTGAAGGCTACAACCAAGAGATGGCAATTTCAAAAATCACTAAAGGCAAAGAGTCTGTTGATGTGAGTATACTGGATGCTGATATGAGGCTGACTCTTCACATTCTGAACCACCTGATCATTCCACGTCATGGAAAGCCTAATGTTGGTTGTTGCCTTGAAATTTTCTTTATGTGGTGTTCTTTGCATACTATTCCAGTGAATATACCATTTATTATTCTGAATCACATGAAAACAACCTTAAGTCGTGAAAAAGCTGAGCTACCCTATGGAATGTTGATAACTGTAAACACCTAATTTTGTCCAAGTAATTTTTAAAATTTAGAAAAATAACAAAAATACAAAAAAAAAATTAGAAATGTTAAAATAATAAAAAAGCAATAAAATACAAAAAAAAAGAAGAAAACAAAACAAAACAAAAATACTTTTGCAACCCAATCTTTTTTTTTTTTGTTATTGTAAGCCATTTTTCCTTCCCCTTAACTCATTTTCTTTTAACCCCAACATTACCTAAACTAACCCAAATCCTTAACCCAATCTTTTAGCCCATTTCCTTCTTAACCTACCCATCTAACC
>JASKGM010025287.1:0-19418 GCA_034509205.1 Ceratonia siliqua | reverse complement strand
GCAGATAAGCATTATAGCAAGTAAGACATGAGAAGAATATGTAAAAAAAATGCTGAAGAAAAGAAAATGACATATAATAAGTTCATCAATTATTCTCTGACATCAAAGGAACTTCTGTCACCATGCTTATGTAAGAGTAATTCATTAAGTCATTCTCCAGACTTTTTAAGAGTAAGAAAACTTTTTCTGTCAAAAATACTAATAGAATTTTTCTGTCAAAACAGTGATGACAAAGTAAACCATGAATTGCATAATGAAAAATATTCAGGGATTTTACAGTAGTACAGGTAGAGTAAATGACATGTCTACATCACCAACCAGCCAAACCATCAAACTTCACACCAACAACATTAAAACAAACTGTGGCAATAGTAAAAACGTATATTTTACAACAAAGTAAATAGATCTGCATAATTATAAGAACTCACAAGTACATGTCCTTAGAACTGGAATGCCCATGACACTAATTTACAGTTTGCTATATGCCTCTGCATTGTGAATTTTGTATTCATGTAGAATCTGATAACAAAGCTTCTCATCCACATGAGTCAAAGTCACAGTGCTATTGAATGAAATGCCCCTAGACTTTTTCTTTTTAAAATATATATGCCAAGAAAGATAAACCCCAAAGTATTGTACATAAAAAGTAGAAGATTTTTTGACAAATTTATCTATTTTGACAAAAGATATAAAATATTAATGTACGTAAACATGATGTTTTAACCCTAAACTTTGCACAAATTAGGTATAAGAGAAACGAGAAGGGTAACAATGTCAAAAGGACATAGTCACCCATATGATTTATGAGAACTTGTCCTTATTTTACTTTTAATAAACACTCATGGACTGCCAAAAATACGGATTGAAGAATTACTATAAACAAGCTGGACTGAGAGGAACTAAATAATTACTTAAACACTGTAATATGCATGCAGTACACTTTTGTAAAAGGATAATAAATGAAACCCCATGATCTATTAGTTGAGCTTACCGGCCTGAATATTTGATGTGAGCTTGAGCTTTTATCATTTAAAGCAGTTTTCCCCACTTGCCTTTGAGCTGCAGATTCAAATTTTTATAAGAACAATGGTAACATGCAAATAATGTAAAACAATTAATGCTTTTCTTATTGAGTGCAAAATCTACAAAGGAAATTTGCTTCAAACATCAGCTGTAGTGAAAGATGTCAATATTATCTACAAAGCATTATCACACCAGATACGAAAGAGAAAAATAGGAAGCCTAAATTCCTCACAAGACAAACTATGCCAGATTATTTGTACACTACGACGTATAGTGTATGAACCTCATATCTTTATGAAATGACCCCACTAGATATACAACAACCTAAGATATTTGAGCATGTTACTTTGGGTCTTCAGCTTCACATCCTCCATTACTTAGGCAGCAAATTTGTTCCCATACAAAAATTTGGCCTGCTCAACTGGGTCCTGGAAGTAAATGCAATTATACTAATTGCAGATATTATGGAAAGTATCAGCATTTTGCAATAAACATATTTTTTTCAAGGATTAACACTACTGGATGATGTATTCATGGGTGGAAGAGAATCTTGAACTCACCTGAAAGCTGTCATCATTGATAAGATATATTTCTCCTTGTAGGAATCAAGATAAAAAATATGGATCTTCGTATTAGGTGTCGAGATTCAATGTCATCAGGGACCAGCACCCATGTGGAGACAGAGGTATGATGGATGGCTAAATTTGATAAGATCCCAAATAACAAATCCCTAAAGCAAAATTACAGAGAGGATACCTGAGAAGCAACTGGAGCATGAGCTTCTTCTTCGCCCAAATGACGCTTCCGCAGAGCCTTCAAAGACATGGTGGCAGATAAGCTGCGGAGCCGGCGGGTGAGGACCAACGGTGCCGGTGCCAAACATGACGAGATGCAATTTCGCCAGAGCAAATTTGAGCTACTTTTGCCTTCTTGACGTACTAAAGAATAAATTTTAAAAAAAATTCTTATCCAACATCTCACGTCATCTATTTACCCTTTATGGATTGAAATGAATGAAGGAAAGATTGAGCTTGCCTAGAACAGCATAATGGCCCAGCCAATCTACGCCCACGTTAATTTCTCTTAAAATTAAGGCGCTTATAAGTTGATAATCTCTTCTCTAGTGTTAAATTTTCTTTTGAGGACCATGCTATCTCTATCATACAACAAAATTGAAGTTTTGCTGTGGTACTTGAGAGGTTAGAAATTTAACAAAGAATTTCACTCGGATGAATTTTTTTTCTTAGAAGCTCTGAGAAAATAAATAGCAAAATCTTAACAGCAGTTTGTATGAATTTATATTTTTGAACAGATACTTTAAATAAAAGTATTTTTTTTAAAAATAGTAGATATTTAGTGTTTGAATATAATTATGCAGAAGTGATTTTATTAAAAAAAAATATGTTTTGTGTTTCGATGTAAAAATATAAAAGTATTTTTTAACATGTAAAATTATTAAAAATAAAATATAAAAGTACTTTTTAAAAAATTTGTAAAATATTTAAGAGTATATTTGTCTATAAAATGTTTTATCTCTTTCATTGAATCTGATTATTTTTTAAGCAACGTTTTCTTGTTTAAAAAAAAAATCTTTTTACTTATTTTTAAAATAAACACTTATAAAAACAATCTCATACAAATTATCAAAATGAAAAAATGTACTTTTTTTAAAAAGAAAACAACTCCCAAATGGCCCCTTAGTTATTTAACGGATAACTGCTCTAAAAAAATCATTGAGTTTTAGGGTTCTTTTTTTTTAAAAGATGTAGACAAAAGTTAACGCTCAATGGTTGCCAACATGCACAAATGAGAAACTTATGGGGATGTTAATTATTAGAGTATTAATCTATGTAGAGAATAATGGAAAAAATGCACAACCAGACAGAGAATATTTTTTGTTTTACTGTAATATTGAAAAATTAAATATTATTACTATAAATTTTTTAACATATAAGTAATTTTTTTAATTTTAATAATTAATTTAATTATAATTTAAAAATAAATTATATAACAATAATACTATATTATATTAAAAATATCTTTTTTCCAACATACTTGCTCTTTTTCATGATGGCTTTTACTATGTCATACTCTTAGAATAATATTTAATTTGTTTGTTTTTATAATTTTTATTTTAAAAAATAATTTTAAAATTTTAAAAATTTCATAATATAAATATTTAAAATCAATAAAAAATTATAATAAAAAAACTTGAACTAGCATAACAAACCCTTTCATAATGTAAGCATCAAAGGGTGGCCTATATATGGTGTGGTCTCAGGCGTTCAGCCTAACCTGAGAAGCGTCGAAAAGGCTAACGATGGGCCACCAATGGGGCTATTAGTGCAGATGTAGGCCCAGACATTTTTCGGGTGAGTTGAACTTGGGCCATCGTAGGCTTTAACAAGTATCATATGCATTTGTACTGCTTTATTTATTTCGTTTTCTATGAAGGGAGTAGTATATGGCGTATTTTGTGCAACATTTGAAAGCAATTATGCCCGTTTGACTGCGGCTTTTCTCCGCTGTTTTTTGTTTTTAAATAATTCTTATCTACCCACTATTCCAGTTATCCTTAACCTCCTGGGCTTACATCTCTCACGTGACTCTCGTCATCTAACCGCTAATGTTTACTATGGCCTCATCCAACATCTTAAATTTTGGAACGTAGCCGTACCGCCTTGCAAAAATTTGGTATGTTAGTAAAAATCCACCCAAATATCTATATTGGTATAGATGAAAGTATTTGTATTCTGAATTGTTTATTTATATATTTTTTTAATTAACTATAATTAAGAGTTTTAAAATTATTATTGTTAAGTTAATTTTATATAATTAAAATAGTTGATGAATTTATACTTAAATTATATATTCACACTTTTAGATAATTTCAATCACTTTTATTTTTATAAATTTATCATTTTTACAAATAAAATTTTTGTTCTTTTTATCCCTGGTTATTATTATATTTTATAAATTTATAATCATTTTAACATATATAATCAAGTAACGATGGTGCAACATTAAATTAGCCAAAAAAAATTGATATAAAATCATAATGCAATGTAGCATAAAAATAGTTAAATTCTTATCTTAATTTGATTATTTTAGGCACAGTTCTTATATATTTTCCTATATCTTTAAATATGGGTATTAATTTATAAAACACAATAATTTCGGAGATGACTAATATTTATATTTGTAATATTTTTAATTACTTACAGATATTGGTATATATTTAATGGAAATTATTAATCTTCTCACTCGGTCAAATTTTTTTATACTTTTAATTGAACTAAAAAATATTCTTCTCCTTTTAAAAGGCACAATAAGTATAAGAATATTTTGATCATTTAATAAGAAGAACACAATAATTTTAAAGAATTTTCTTAAAACACAAATTTTAAGAAAATCAATTTAAACAACTTAAATGTATTTACATTTATTGTATCATTTAAATGAAATAACAAAAATATTCTTATATTTTTTATGACTTTTAAAAGTACCAAAGTATTTTTGGTCAAACTAAACACTGTTAATCTCTACCACACGTAACAATGCTTGTTTGATTTGAGAATTTTTTATATTTTCATTTCGTTTTAATTTTTAAAAAATTTTAAGTTTTAGAAACATGTTTGATTTATGGATGACTCGTTATTTTGTTTTAAAATTTTTAAAATTTTGATCAAAAGAAAATACTTAAAACAACTTTATGTTGTTTTTCATATTTTCAGTCTTTTAAAAAGATATTTGAAAGAACATTTTTATTAAATTAGCTAAACATGTTCTTAGATTTATTTTCTATTTTCATTAAAAATAAAAATAGCAAATGGACAAAACTTTTAATATTCCCCATATTTAATATTTTTAATCCATACGAGAACTCCATCATTTAAGTAAATGAAATCGAAACCATCAAACAGCTAATGGTGATTGAACAGATGAACGATTCGTCAGAGATTGGTACCACAATCTCCTGGGTCAACCCCACATTTTTTAAGGCCACGTGTTATTTTTACGTAATTTTTTAATAATATTTATATATATATTCTCATATATATTATTTATTATTAATATTATTTTATAATATATTAATGATAAAGATTTAAATATAGATGGAAAGAAAGCAATGATATAAAATACCATTACTCTTTTTGAATCTTTCAGTGTTTTCTTCATTGATTGGCCATCTCCCAATTAAGCCTTCTTCTTCTTCTTCTTGTGAACCACCTTCTACTCATACCATTAGAAGGTTCCAATGGTGGAACTGGAAACCCATCTTGTGCATGTAAGCTATTCATCATATACACGGGAACAAAAATTTGATTGAATTTGCACATAAGGGCGTTGGTATACCGATCTGAAATTTGATGTTTTAAAAGATAAGTAATATTTAATATATTTATATTTAATATGTTATTCTTTAAAATAATAGGGGACATTTAATATAACATAATATGATAGTGTTATAGAATATTTTACTAGAATAGTTAAATAAGTTGTTAGTTAAATAGAGTGAATTATAATATTTGAACAAAACTTACACTAGTGTTATTTAAATAAAACATCAAACAAAGGAGTGTAATTAAATCTTACATAATAAATAAAATACATTAGGACTGTTAGAGAAAAAATGATTTATTTAATATTATTTAGTAAATTTATGTTTAACTCTAAAGAATACCCCTAGTGGCGAAAGCAAATATATAATGTATGGTTGGATTCATTCCGTCACATGTTGAAATTCTAACTTTGCCAAAAAATATAACTCAGTTAAGATGCTCACAAATTAAATGAAGGAATGCTCTTTTTACAAAAGTTAATCCTTACTTATCTTTACATTATCTTACCACATAATGAGTTACTAGAAAACATCTTTTCCTTCTTCACAGTGAACAAAATAATACTATTTATAGAGTAAAGGTGTGTAGAAATGCTCCTAGTGTCTCCCTCTTAATTTTTTGCTAATGATAGTTTGGTTTTCTTGAAAGCAAATTCTCATGATAGTCTAGAACTGAAGAGAATTTTTGAAGAGTATGAGCTTTGCTTTGGGTAGAAAATTCTCACAAATATTTTATCTCAACTATCATGTTATTTTACCCATTTATCTCACTCATTCTAATATTTTTTCCATCTTTAAGTAAAATATATTTAAAAATTATTTGTGATGTGACTGTTATTTTTAAAAATTGCCTGGGAGTGGGTATTAATGTATTATCCTTTTGTGATGACCATATGACAGTTCAAAATTGTGTTTTGGACGGCTGATCACTAGCTTCTTTTGCTTAATCTGTATATGCAGGGTTTTAAATTATGGTTGACAACTATAATTGTAGTCGCAAATTATTATGGTTAAATTACACATAATTCTTTTTAATTATAGATCATATATAATTTATTCTTTTGTATTAAAAAATTAATAATTGATCTCTTAAACATAGATTTGTTTCTAATTTACACATTTCGTTAGTAACTTCATTTAAAAAAACTTGTAAAATTTGTATGAAAACTAATAAAATTTATAAAAGGATTATTTACTAAAGGAATAAATTGCGTAAAACTCATGTTTAACAGACTTACGTAACTTGCATGGAGAAATAACAAAATGATTATAGGAATTATTTACAAAAAATATAAATTACAAGAAAACTTGTGTTTAGACAATCAATTGATATTTTTTTAATACAAGGTGATAAATTGCACACAACCTATAACTAAAAAAGATTATGTGTAATTTATCTCATTATTATTATAATAAATTTCGAAACTATATCAGTTTTTTAATTATATTATGTTATAGTTGTATATTTTCACATTTTATTACATTTTTTTTATAATCACGCAACTGCCATTCCAATTTTATGGACCAATTAAAAAATAAGACCAAAGAAAAAAGGTAGATTACAATGAAAAATAATTCAAATAAATGGTTATATAATTGTTGTGACAAAAGCCGCTAATGAATTTTAAAAGTATGGTTAATTTTTGTGGAGGAATTTTTTTATAGTCCTACGACATTTTTGTTGGCTTGCGAGCCTAATAAAAGAACTGAATTGTAGTTGACTAAGAATAATTGCCATTACCTTTCGTAGTTAACAAGGCTTTTGAGACAGCGGGGTTATAAGATGGCAACCAATTTACCAAAATAAAAGCTAAATTATCGGTGCATTATATATGCCTGGCCACACTTTGAGAATACCATTTGTATTAAGATATACCTTTTTGCTATTAACTTGTGTTCAATGATATTAGAATTGTATTAGAATTGTTTTTTGAGTGAATTAACAATGTTTATCTTGTTCTTGCACTTTCTTTTAGAACTTTTGTGAAACAAATCTGAAACTATTAAATATGTGCTTTAAGAAAATGGAATTTGCAGGAATCATGTTTCAAGACATAATAACATTGTTATACGACAGATCGTCCCCTCCAACAACCGCCCCCGTTCTGTTTTTTTTATCGCACCGACCTTTTTTTTTCATTTTTTGTTTTATTTTGTATTGTTTACATTATTTATTCATTCTCTATTTATTGTATTTTTTATAAATTTTTTAAGGTTTTTATGTTTTTTTTTAAATTTTAATTTTCTTCAAAATTTTCTTTTTTTTAAATGTATGATTCTTTTTGAATTTTTTTTTTTGGTTGTGTTTATTTTTTTAGTTTTTTAGACTTGCAATTAATTCTTTATTATTAAAAAAGAAAAAAATGTTTATACACTCCTGCGGAGTAAGACCCTTGTTATACTGTATCCAGAGCTCTTCTATGCAACTATTTTTTTTTAAATATATATATTTGTACTTTAAAAAATTACGATTTAAATGAGTCTTACCAAGAAAATGGAAATACGAACTAATTAGAATGCAGAGTTTTTAAAGTTGAAGTGTATAAAAGGAAGAGGGGCATCTGATAAGAGAGAGAGAGAGAGAGAGAGAGAGAGAACCATGGAGACTATTATTTCCTGAGAGAGGAAAATGGATAAAAAAAACAAGGAAAAAAATGGAGAGGAGTATTAAATGAGAATGTGAAAAACATAGAACATTCAGAAACTGATTGTGTTCAAAGAAGGCAAAAATATTCAGTAACCAATTAAAAAAAAGATCGAAAATTAATATAGACAATGGACAGTCTTGGCTCTCTTGCTTTAAGGAAAAAAAATTCTTGTTGCAGAATATCAATGTGCCACTCTAATGGCTTAGGAGATGGCTTGCAGCCTTGGGTCTCCCTTTAGACCATTCTCTTCCACAAACATTTTTGTTGCAGCCATGGTAGCTTCTGCAATCTCTCTCTCTCTCTCTCTCTCTCTCTCTCTCTCTTCAGCCTGGTTCATGAAACTAAGAACAGATAACATTGTAAGCAAAAATTGGTATTTTATATGACTTTAGAACACCGTTTATAAGATCTGTTCATGAGCGTATGGTGTACCTATCTTTGTTATGCTTATTGATTCAAGACAATACAGACAAGCAAGGTCTGAAATTCAATTTCTTAATATGTATTTTTAATTTTTGGAAACTTATAAAGTTCTTCTATTAAGCCCTGATCAATGAACCTACAAAACCAATCCAACTCCACATAGAAAGGTGGAGGTTAATAAGGCAAGCCAAAGATCATAAATCAATAATCTTCATTGTTCAGTTAGGAGTAGAGAGAGGACCTAACTTTTTATAAAAATAAAATAATCCTAATAGATCCTTTCAGGCCTATAGGATTGGACCTATATTAAGCTATCAACCACGTTAATATCACCAAGATATGTGAAGCTCAATAATAACAGTGATCACAACACGGGCTTTAATTATCTTTCAATGGAACCATAATTTATCAATTTTTATAAAACAATAAAATCTCGCAGTTCACAATAAAAAAATTCTAACAAACATTTGTTTGGGTCTCCCTTCGTAGCGATTGTTCTACATTCAACTATGAGAAGAGATAACATTTGTTTTTTGGACAGCATCCCTTTTCAATATAGTGGAACTGGAATGGAATTTCAAAGTCAATCCATGCATTAGGATGGCTAGCCTCCAACTTCCAAGGGGTGCCTTTCTGGTGAAGGACCAAAATGACGCCAAACAGTGCTGTCGGATGGACATGCTCTAATGGCCCAACTAAACTTGAATCCTACCAACAATGATAAAAGGACCAAAGTGAGAGGGGATGAAACTTTGAGAGACCAAATTGAGAGAGTTTGTATTTTTGGAAGATCAAATTATTAATTCACTCTTGTTTTTTAAATATTTTATTTTTTCTGAATCTTTTTAAAAGTGGTAAAAATTCAAAAAATTTATAAAAAAAGAAAAAAGAAAAACTGTAAAATAAATATTTATTTAAATTTAAATTTTTACGGAATTTTAGAGTCTCATCATTTTAGTGCTTTGAGTCTTAATTTTAGTTTTGTTAGTTGTTCTTAGTCAAGTTTATTTTGAAAGTTTGGGTTAAGGCATTTTATTTTGTTCTTGTTTTAATTTGTTTTGAGTCTTTGTTCAAATTTTTTTTTTGTATCTTTAATTTTTTAAAAGACCTAATGTTTAGTTCAAGTTTTAATTTTAGGTGCTTTCTATCCTACTCTAGGAGCATGGCAACTACCGGAGTAGGTTTTGATTCTTTTTATTTTTTAGTTTTTTTATAATCTTTATTTGAAATAATTTAAAAGAATCTAAAAAATTCTGAAAAAAATAAAAAAATTTCATAACACAGTTATTCAAAAATAAAACAAATAAGAAATAAAATTACTATGTTTTTTACTTCTTTTTTGAATTTTTGAATTCTTTTAAATTATTTCTTAAAATAAAATTATAAAAAATTAAAAAAATTAAAATCAAAACCTACTCCAGAAGCACCTTAAGTTTATTTCTAGATATTTGTGATGTTAGGTATGAGTGAATTTTTATGTGGGAGATTTCATATTTTGGGGTTGGGGTTAATTTTTTATTTAAATGTTTGTGATATGTTTTTAAGTCCATGTCAATATAAGTCTTTTGTAATTTGGATTCAATTTTTGTTTGGTTAAGTCTTAACCCAATTTATATGGCTCTGGACCCGTTTGGCCCAAGTACTAGATTATGAAAATAAAATGTAATGCATCAAAGTGATAATAAAATATTTGAGTTTAGTTTTTTTTTTTTCATAATGCAAGGTGAAATTTCAGCAAGAAAAAAAAAAGTTGGAAAACATGTGACCAAAATTTGCGGAAATTTAATTAGAGAAATAACTTTAGGAAATTAAATTAGAGAAATAAAGGACCAAGGGGTAAAGTGGTAAATCTGGAGAGAATATATTTACTAAGTAAATGTTAAAAGGAAGCCTAACTATTTACTAGCCGCTTCAGCCTTTAACCGACTAGGGACTCCTTGTTCCATTTTAATGTGTTTAGAAACCTTACATTTTTCTTCTCTTCTATAAGAGTCTGTTTGTTTGGACTTAGCAAAAAATATCTTTTATACTTTTCCTTCAGAAATAAGGTCTTTTTTACAAGTAAAAGTTATTTTGTGTTTGGATGTAATAATTAAGAATGACTTTTGAATCAGAAAATGAAATAATTTTTTCTCTCATCTATCAACTTCTCCTTCTAAAGGAAGCCAGAAATTTTGGCTTCCTTCAAAAGAAAAAAAACTCCTTATTTTTTACTTCTTCTTTTGAGAAAAGTCAAAACAAACAGACAGTTTTTTTTGTTTTTTTTAAGAATGACTTTTTTTTTAAAAAAAAGTTACTTATTCTCAAAATAAGTCTATACAAACAGGGTCTGACTTATCCTTTAGCCGCTTCAAAAGTTTGCTCTCCATCGTGAATCATCATTTCCCATTCTCGGCTCTTGTAGGATAACCGTTCAAGCTTGTGCTTGCCTCTAGCTTCATTTTTGTTTTCGCTAATTGTTCTTCATTAGGTATACCAGTTGCAATAATTTTTTTTTTTTTTGTATTCTTAAACATTTGTGGTTTCTTGGTTCAACCACTTTATGCTTTCTTGATTGAGGAATAACAACACATAAAATAAGAGAGATAGCTCAAATAAAATAAATATTAAATTAACCTACATATTACATAAAACTAAAAAGAGTCCCTTGAGAAAACAAAAGAACTCAGAAACTAAAGAGGTGCTCAGTGTTTTCAAATGACTTGGAAAAATATAGCTCAAGCCAATATCTTGTTCAAATCAAGGTTAGAATCAGATTCAAGGCCATAAAATAAATTACATTGAACCCAAACTAATATTGGACTTTAATCAAAAATAAAAATCATACTTAACTCAATAAACTTTATCAAAAATTATTTAGAATCAAGAGCACCTCTTTAACTTGTGAATCACTAGAGTTTTAACCAAGAATCTTAGACTCCAAAGAACCCACTATCATAACTCTTCAAGATAAAATAAAAAAATAAAAATGTAAACAATAAAGGAAGATGAATGATTTACCTCTTTGAAGTTTTAGGATAAACCTCCCTCTTTCCTTTACTTCAAGCATATCTCCCTAGCTCATTCGTAAAGGTGTAAAAGGTGAGTGGAAAATGGTGGTGGCGTAAGTGAAGAGAAAATGAGAAAGAAGGAAAGTGGTAGTGGTGGGCCCATAAAAAAAATTCTTTTTATCATTTATTCTTTTTTTTTTCTTTTTTATTTCTTCTTCTTGTATTTTTAATTATTTTTTACTTTTTTGTATTTTGTATTTTATATTTTATATTTTTATACCCATTAAAATTTTTTTTGAATAAAATATAGTGTTTACACCATGCTTTTTAGATTCAATTTTAATCATTAAACATGATCGGACTACTTCCACTTCTAACACAGCGAGCCAATTACATCTTGCTTTTTATACTCAATTTTATTATGACCGGGCTACTTCCACTTCTACCCTTATACCAGGATGCCAATCATATCTTCTTGCTTTTTAGACTTAATTTTAACCATTAAACATGACCCTACCACTTCCACTTCTATCATGTTTTTTAGAATCAATTTTAACCATGACTCTACCACTTCCAAGAAATTAAAGTGGGGAGGGATGAGAGGTGATTGAGTGATGGAGAAATAGTAGGGAGAGATGGAGAAGTGATTGCGCGATGGAGTCAAAAGAGGTGATTGCTCTAATTCCCTCTTTTGTCTTTTTGCTGGTGGAGGTGGCGGAGAGAGCAATCACCTCTGTTGTCATTTGTCTTTTCACCTCTACATCTAAATTTTTCTCTCCCCACCTCTTTTCCTTCTCGGGAGAGGTGGGAAGAGAAAAAGACAGCCCTTATGAATACACAATCATACCACTTCCACTTCTACCTACCACAGCGTCCAACGATATCTTCTTGCTTTTTATTAGCCATTAAACATGACCCTACCATTTCCACTTCCACTTCCACTTCCAAGAAATTAAAGTGGGGAGAAATGAGAGGTGATTGCTTAATGGAGAAATAGTGGGGAGAGTTAGAGATGGAGAAGTGATTGCGTGATGGAGTCAAAAGAGATTATTAGTATTTATATTTAAACTTCTACTTGCAAAAAAAGAGGTGGTGATATAAAAAGTGGCACCACAACTTTTACAAAAATTTGTGTACTTAACACATATTCCATACAATATTATGCATTTATATTTAAACTTCTACCATCATTTTTTTTATTATTTTTAGAGTAAATGTTAACCACATTTTGTACACAAGTCAAGCCTACCAGACTTGACCTAAAGAGATATAATTTTCTATTCCTTATTGTTGCTCACTACTTAATGCTTGCAACTTCAAGAAGTTTGATATGCTAAACATGGGGAAACTTAATTTCTCTGTTTTCATGTTCTCATTGCATTGTTTTATAGCCTTCTTAGCTTCGAGTGAGACAAATATTTTCACAGATAAGTCTGTACTTCTGGCTTTCAAATCTTCTATCACCTCAGATCCTTACAATCTCTTAGCTAATTGGTCTATCTCTTCTTCTCCATGCAATTGGGTTGGTATCACTTGCAATACCCGCCATGGAAGGGTCCATGCCTTGAATTTTGTTGACATGGGTCTCAGGGGCATGATACCTTCACAATTGGGAAATCTTTCTTTCCTTGTTGAACTTGATCTTTCTAGCAACAATTTTCATGGTCAGTTGCCTAAAGAGTTAGTCCAATTACGTAGGCTGAAATTGCTTAACTTGAGTTACAATGAATTTCATGGAGAAATTCCAACATGGATAGGAGATTTATCTACACTTCAACACTTGAGTATTAGTAATAATAGTTTTAGTGGATTCATTCCACTATCTCTATCCAACTTGTCGAGGTTGGAGACCTTGGATTGGAATTTTAATTTTATCGAAGGGACCGTTCCACAAGAGATTGGAAGACTTGAGCACTTGAAGATTTTACTAATAGCAAATAACAAGCTTTTAGGAACTATACCTCAAACAATTTCCAACTTATCTTCTCTTGAAGTATTGAGTTTATCTTTTAACACTTTATCAGGTATGCCTTCGATGATTTAATTTCATATTGGTAGTTGATTTTGTTTTGTATATGTCTATTTGGCTAGTGTGATACAATCGGTTAGAGATCTAAGTTGATTTATCCTAAACACTAGCTAACTTAAGCTTTCTTTCAATAAATTAACTTTTCAAACTTTACTTGTTTGTTTAATAAAAGAACTATTTTAATAAAATAAGTAGTTTGACTTGACTTGTTAAATTCATTTAGTTAACATTGATATATGTTTTAGGATTTTATGAATCATGTGTATGATATTAGTTTTCAAAATACATCTCGAAAGTTAATTTATACTTTTGATATAAGAACATACCTGCAAATATAAACTTGTCTCAACAACATATTGACTCATGACATGCTTTTATCGATTCATTTGGATATATGATACATACAATGTTAGTGCAAATAAGGTTAATGAAAAGATTTTCATTGTTATCTTTTAATATTTGAAGGAAGAATTCCAAAAGAGATTGGCAGTCTTCCACAACTAAGGATAATTTATCTTGGAAATAATCAGTTTTCTGGCTCCATACCATTAACAACATTTAATAGCTCAATGCTACAAGAGATTGATTTTGGTTATAATAATTTGTCTGGCAATCTCCCATCAAATATATGTCATGGGCTTCCAAGACTTGAATTGCTTTATCTGTTTGTCAATAACTTCTCCGGTCGAATACCCTCTATTTGGCATCAATGCAAAGAATTGAAATATTTAGAATTATCCGATAATGGATTCAACAGAGGATACATACCAAGTGACATTGGAAATTTGACAAACCTCCAAAGCTTATATCTTGCTAATAACAACTTGGAAGGTATGATTCTTAATTATGCCCATCATGTGCATTTTAAGTGTTTATCTTAAATTGTATGTTTGATCGTAAAATTTTTTTTCTTCAGTCATATTTTTATTGTTGTTAAATTTATAATTCAAACTTAGTAGGTTTTTTGGCATAAATAATGATATAATAATGAATTAATTATTTGCTAACTAGTCTATAGAAGCCAACTTTCAATCAAAGGAAATGCCAATGAAAATGTTGAAATAGAGAATTTCATCTGTGAAATAATTACTAATAATGAATATTTAAAGAAGAGAGTGACAGGAAGTGTTTAAAGAAGTTTAGGAACTACATATGATAGCCAAGTGTTTGAAGGACTGTTCTACTTAATTGGACATTTTGTTGAATAAAATCTTGATGAAGATATCAAGATTATAAAAATTAGTTGTAAACTCATATTTTTCATGAGTTTTTATTGAAATTTATGTATAAGATAATAGTAATATTAATTTTTTTTGAATTAAAATAAATTTAAATAACATGTCAAAAAAAAACATAATATATTCAATAACATAATCATAGCATAACATATATGGTGGTTCGTTGAATAAATCGTAAACATAAATTAAAATTTAGATTGTAAAAATATGCATGTAAAATTAGTTTTTAATATTTAAATTATAACTAATTCATTTGTAATTTATGGACAGGTGTATAAAGAAAATTGAAATGTTTTTATTAATAAGAAGTAGTTATCTTCTTCTTCTTTTTTATGTGTAACTTCAAATGAGAAGATATAGCGTTTTATAGTTCCCAATATAAAATAAATATGAATATAACATTATATATTTTTTAAATATATGAATTAATAACTTTAATAAATTATTAGATATTCGATATAAAAAACTTGGACAAAGAAAGGTTGGTACTTTTTAAAAAAGGAAAAAAAATTTATTTAATCTAAAATTATAATGAAAGAGGAAAAAGGTCAAGTGCAATTTAAAGGAATTTTTTTTAAAAGTGTAAGAAAAAAAATAATTGAGTTTATGTCAAAAGGTCATTTCTAATTTTTTTTTTCTTCAGAAAATGGGGCATAGAGACCAAAAACGAATAGAAATTATGATACCGAAGAAAGGCTACGAATTCATTCAATTATGATTTTTTAAGAATTTAGCATTACTTGATTAAGTATTCAGTCTATTTAAGTTAACGGAGGGCAAACATGAAATGAATGTTTAAAGGACTATAAAGTGAGAAATTTTAATTTTAAAAGATCAATTAAAAAAAAAAGTGATACATTTGTAGGATTAAAGTATTAACTAACAATTTTGTAACTTCATGAAATATGATAAAAAATTTCTCTTAATTTGTAATTGTTATTCATTCGTAATGTAAACACGGATCCTTTTAATTTTATAATTTTATATATTTTTTAATATTAAATGCTTACAGCAAAATTTTTGTAATAAGTTATACTAAATATTTTGAAGGTATCAATTAGTTCAATTAACTAATAAAGTCACACCAATAGAAATCATAAAAGCGTGGTAGTCTGATTAGTGTAATAATCATTTAAAGGTTGTCATTAATACCTAATTTTCGCTCTAATTTGAGGCATAGTATAAAATATTTTTTAAATACTTTCAATTGATTGCATTTGTTTAGGTTTTAGTTAGCTTTGCTATTATTTTTAAGTCATTATATTCTCAATACACACACACCAAAAAAAAAAAAAAAAGTGTCCATGTTAGAGATTGAAGAAATAAAGAAATGAAAAATCAAGAGGCTAAAATTTTAGTTAGATATATAGATGTTGTATATTTTTCTAGTTCTATGTATATGTGGAGGACTAGTATAACAAAATATGTGTTATTTACAGGCGAAATTCCTTCTTCTCTTTTTAGCATGCCTTCTTTGAAAGTGGTCCAACTTCATTTCAACAGTTTATATGGTAACCTGCCACAAGAGATGTGCCATCCTTTGCTTGAAGTTTTGGATTTAAGTGGTAATCGATTTGAGGGAAGCATTCCAAATTCCATAAGTAACTGCACCTCTTTGAAAATGTTATATTTACATACCAACTCTTTCACAGGTAAGTATACCCTTGTCCATTCATATGTCTAGATTTGTACTGGTTCATGTATTTGAATAAATTTTATTAAAATAGAAGACAATGGAATTGTGGTACATAACATCAATCTTATTTATTTGAGCAACACAGCTCAAACATGCAAATGAGGAAATCTTATTAGTTTGCCATAGAAAACAAAATAATAATCACACTCAACTTTAGAATTTAGCTTATATATATATAAAAGCCTTTTAACAGTTTTGGTCCTTGCCCTAAAAACTTTTATTTTTTTATCTATTAATTTAAATGCACTTAGTCTCTTACGTTTTTATGATTTTAAAAAATAATATTTTATTATAATTATCATAATTGAATGATGAATTAGTGTATTTATTTCAAAAAATTCTTAAATAAACTTATTTTATAAATAATTTTAGATCAAATCAATCATGAATTATATATATATATATATATATATATATATATATATATATATTTACATATTCACGATTGATTGATTTGGTTTACAAATTCTTTTGTAAATTGAATTTTTCTAAAAGTTTTTGTGTTTACTTCCTTAAAGTGTGGTCTATTTTTTTGCTAAATCAACACGTCAACTCATCATACAAATAAGATCACTTTAATTAAATATTTATTTTAAGTTATTATTAATAATTCAAACATGAGGGACTAACGTATTCTCCATAAGTGGGTTATATAAAAATAAATAACTTCCTTTCATTTTTTTTTATTTTCTTTTTATAAGCATGCTATCATTCTTGAGCATTGTAAATCATTTGCAATATATTACAGAACTGATTTTCTTACACACACCAACAATGCTACTTATGCCCTCTCATTATCTTCTTACACTACTAAGCAACTGGATTACGATTTTAATAGCTATAACTTAATTTTTTTAGTTTTATGTTGCTTGTCCATGATTTTGTTTATTTTTAAAACAAAATAAAAGTATTTGGAAAGTTTTTTTTTAAAACAAGTTTTAAAAGTTAAAAGAATCTATCTAATTACAAAATTGACATTTGAAAATGAAGCGTAATAGTATTATGTTTATTGAAATGCCATGAATAAATTCATTTAATCACAAAATTACTACCTTGAAAACAAGTCTTCTTACGACACTGTTTTTAAAACACGTTAGAATTGTTTCCATTTTGTGTTTTTAAAACATATTTTATCATTACTTTTTTGTTTTTTTTTTTAAATGTACTAAAACATAATGACCAAACATGTCTTTCTTTTTTGTGTATTTTCTAACATACTTGGGCACAGCAAACACTAATAGCATATACACCGCACATATTTTTACAAAGATTTTTTTTTCTACATTTTTTTTAATGCTTGAATCATTTATAGTTTTATGTAGTAATACTATTAAAATACTGACATGTAATTACTAAAAAAAATACTAATTTAAAATATAGATATCACTTGTTTTCTCTCCCTTTTAGTTTTTATGGAAAAATTAACTTGAATAAGAAAACTTTGAAGATTTACAAAACTAATAAGATTGTGTAGTTTCTTCTAAATAATCTTACGAATTCATATATTATATGCATATGTATGCCAAGAATATTACCCTTTTTCTTTTTAAAATTTAATACACTTATAGATGTGCTTTCCCATTGGTTTGTGCTTCCAGGTTCTATACCTGACGAGATATGTCATCTTGATAAACTTGAGAGATTGGAATTGGGATTTAACAATTTGAGTGGACATATTCCTTTAAAAATTTTCAACATGTCATCATTGACTAAATTGTATCTTGGAAACAATTCCCTCAGTGGCACTCTTCCATCATATATTGGATATGGCCTTCTCAATATGAGGGAACTATTCTTGTGGGGAAATGAGATTGCTGGAACAATTCCAAAGAGTATATCTAATGCTTCTAAGCTCATGCAATTGGATCTATCGATGAATGAATTTAGCGGAGTTATACCCAATACACTTGGGAATTTAACCAACTTGTTCATATTAGATTTAGATGAGAATAAATTGAATGGGCTCATACCTACTACAATTAAAAAATTACAAGGTCTTCAATTTTTGGATCTTAGTTACAACAGATTGCAAGGCTCCATCATAGAAGAACATTGCTACATCAAAAGTTTGAGCGAGTTGAATCTAGCCCATAACAAGTTTTCTGGATTAGTACCAACCTGCCTTGGGAATCTTACTTCTTTGCGAAAGCTTGACTTGAGCTCTAACAAATTGATATCCCAAATACCTTATACTCTTTGGAGTCTCAAAGATATCTTGGAGGTAGACTTATCCTCCAATGAATTGAGTGGATTTCTTCCACTTGATATTGGGAATTTAAGAGCAGTTATACAATTGGATTTGTCAAGAAATCAAATTTCAGGAAATATTCCCACAACAATTGGCAGCTTGCAAGCTTTGCTAAATTTATCTTTAGCGCATAACAAATTGCAAGGGCCTATTCCCAAATCACTTGGTAGCATGATAAGCATAGAATTCTTGGACCTTTCTCAAAATTATTTATTTGGAGTGATTCCAAAATCCTTAGAGTCACTTGTTGCTCTTAAATACCTTAATATTTCTTACAATCTCTTGTATGGAGAGATTCCAAATGGCGGTCCTTTTATAAATTTTACAGCTGAATCTTTTATGATGAATAAAGCTCTTTGTGGGAAGCCCCAACTTCATGTCCAACCATGTAGAAAAGGAAGCAAACAGAAGGCAGCTAAAGAGAAACTTTTGATCAAATGCATATTACCTATCATGTTGTCTACTATTTTGGTTGCTTCGTGCATAATCTTCTTGAAGCGTAAAAGAGATTATGTTAGTGATTCAATTGATAAAGATTTAATAAACTTGGAAATACCAATAAGGATATCCTACTATGAACTTCTTCAGGGAACAAATAGGTTCGATGAGAGTAATTTTCTTGGTAGCGGCAGTTTTGGGTCAGTATACAAAGGAATTCTTTCAAGTGGAAAAGTAGTTGCAATTAAAATATTTAATTTAGACTTAGAAGAAGCATCAAGGAGTTTTGATACTGAATGTGCTGCTATGTGCAATTTACGTCATCGTAATCTCATTAAGATCA
>JASKGM010025276.1:0-27865 GCA_034509205.1 Ceratonia siliqua | reverse complement strand
GCAAAGTATTTTTGTTTTATTTCTTTTTTCTTTTTTTTTCTTGTATTTTATTACTTTTTTTTATTTTAGCATTTAAATTTTTTTTTGTATTTTTGTTATTTTTCTAAAATTTTTTAAAAATTACCTGGACAAAATCAGGTGTTTACAGTCCAAAGCATGCTAATGTGACTCACTTCTTCGCATAAATGCATTTCCACTTTAAAACACCTACAAAACATGAAACTAAGCAAAGAACACCATAAACTTAAGAACAAAGCAATTAAATGCAAGATAATTGAACATAAAAATATAACAAAATATGCACTTATCAAACATGCTGTCAGCTCAGTGCTGGTCTGTGAAACACAAAAAAATTAACTGCCCGTATATTATAATAGCTACCCTCTCCAAGGGCCAAAGTTAAAGAACTAGAAGATGGAAAAACTTGCCTTCGCATTACTCTTATTAGCCCGACGACTCCTTCCCTACTTCCATAACCACCACATAATAGTAAAAATAGACCACTCAATAAGACAAGTTTTTCAGAAACTCGACCTTGTTGGTCGCATGCTCAACTGGCAATAGAGTTATCCAAACACTTGATCACATATGAACCTCGGGGAGCGATCAAAGCACAAACCTTAGTAGACTTCATGGCCAGGCTTACTAGAAACCCTCAAGAAATAACCCAACAACCCGAATGGGCTTTATCAGTCAATAACTTATCAAACCCCAAGGAAGCCAGGGCGAGGATAATAGTATAGGGCCCTGGGGAAATAATCATCGAGCAATCACTTCAGTTTGATTTCTTAACCTCTAATAACCAGGCAGAGTATGAGGCATTAATAGCGAGGCCCTGCCTAGCCAAGGAACTAAGAGCTAACAACATAAAAGTGTTAAGCGATTCATAGCTCATCACCAGCCAAGTAAAGGGAGACTACTAAGCAAAAGATCCAAAAATGGCCAAGTATCTGGAGAAAAATAAAATCTTTACCTCCGACCTAAAACAATTAGAGATCCAACATATCCTAAGAAGTAAGAACACCCGAGCTGACATTCTCTCCAAGCTCGCCAGCAACAAAAGTCCAAGAAACAACCAAACTATCATCCAAGAAACACTAACTAACCCTAGTATACAACTCAAAAATTTCAACATCAACAATTGACCACTAAGTTGGATAACGGTAATCAAACACTACCTGCATATAGGAAATTTACCACCTGACAAAGTTGAGGCTCGGAAGCTACAAAGAACAGTCATGCATACTACTTGATATGAGAAACACTTTACAAAAGTAGGTACTACAGCCTCTACTCAATTATCTCTCCATGGATAAAGCCCAGTACATTTTTTGAGAGATACACGAAGGCATATGTGGCCACCACATCGAGGCATGGTCGTTGGCAATGAAGACGTTACGAGTAGGATACTACTGGCTGACCTTAAAGAGCAAGGCAACCAAGCTCGTCAAGAAATGCGACAAGTTCCAGAGATTCTGCCATCGCCACATAGCACCCCCCATCGATCTACACATGACGACTGAACCTTGGCCATTCTACAGATGGGGTATTAACTTATTGGGTCCCCTTCCATAGGGAACTAGTTAAAGATTACTTTTCCAAATGGTTAGAAGCTGAACCTTTAGCCTCCATAACTGTCAAGCAAGCTAAAAAATTTGTTCAAACTTTCATTGTATGTAGGTTCAACATCCCACACACCATAACAATCGACAATGGAACCCAATTCGCAAATATAGGGTTCAGGAAATTTTGTGCCAACCTCAACATTCAACTAAACTTCACCTCGGTAGAACACCCCCAAGCAAACAGGCAGGTCGAAGTGGCAAATTGAATAATTTTGGAAGAATAAAGAAAAGGTTGCAACAGACCATGGGTGGCTGGATAGAAAAACTCCCATAGGTACTCTGGTCATACAGAATAACACCACAAACATTAACAAGATAGTCACCCTATAAGCTAACCAATGGTGCAGAAGCAATAATCCCTGTGGAAATAGGAGAGCCAACCATCAGAGCAAAACACCACAAGCTCGATAACAACCATGAGTAGTAGGTAAACTTGGATCTCCTTGAAGGAGAAAGGGAAAAAGCTCATCTCAGGATGGTTACCTACAAACAGAGAACAGCAACGTACTACAACAGTAAAGTCCAAAAAAAAGCCTCAACTAAGGAAACCTCATCCTAAGAAGAGCAGATGTCTCTAGGAAGCACATATCAGAAGGAAAGTTAGTGCCAAATTGAGAAGGCCCTTATAGGATAAAAGAAGTCCTAGGCAAAGAGGCATACAAGTTAGAAACTATTAAAGGGAACTTAATCCCCCTTATTTGGAATGTAACAAACCTCAAATATTATGAAATTGAATAGTTTTAAATGCCAATGCCGACCTTAGGACCAATGTCCCCCCAAACTACCAATGCTAACCTCGGGACTAATGCCCCTAAAATAGCCAAAGCAACCTCAAGATCAACGTCCCCCAAACGGCCAAAGCCGACCTTGGGATTAACATCCTCAAAGGGCCGAGGCCGACCTCAGGACCAATGTTCCCCCAAATGGCTAACATCGACCTTGAGACCAATGTCCCTTCAAACGGCCAATGTCGACCTCGGGACCAACATCCCCAAAATGGCTAACGACTAACCTACAAAGACCAAATTCTCTTAGAACGATCAATACTGACCCAATGGACCCATAAAACTTAGGCTCATTGGAGGCCGACCCAAAAAAAATGAGGGAAGAAGAATAGGAATAAACCATAACCAATTCCTTCTTTAACAAACTGACCACATAAATTTTAAGTCAATACAGTATTAAGTCCCACTACAAGAAAAATATAACAGTAAAAAGGTAACACAGGTAATATAATCCGATGCCGAGTTAGCTTCATCCCCAGACTCTAAAACCAGGAAGGCCGGGTCGTCAAGACCATCCTCAACTGGTTCAACGAGCTCACCATCCCGCACCATTTTGGAAGGATCCAAGACATCAAGAGGGAATTCAAGACTAAAAAACTTGGCCTGATCTCAGCATAACTCAAAACCCTGGGTAAATGCCAATAAGTAGTTCAAGCCAATCTTCTTTTTAGCCTGCTCCCCCATCCTCTCTTAAGAAGCCCAAACACATTTTAAGCAATAATTGGTCTTAGACAACTCAGCCAATAAACAACCCTCGTCTTTGAGGCCTCCAGATCCCTCTTAACCCACTTAACTTCCTCATCAAGCTCAACTACCCAAACACGAGCAACGGTGGCTTCCCCTAGCTCCTTGTCCTCATAGATAACCCTCTCATTCAAATCAAAAATTTCATCCCTCACGTAGATGCCCTCGTCAGTAAAGCCGGCTACACGCTTCTCCAACTCCCAAGCAACCATTAAACCCTGGGTATAGTTGGCAACGGCATACCGAGAAAGGTAAACGGTTGAAGCTGAGCTTAACTTTTGAGTATCCGAGGAAAGTAACAACTCAATCTCCACTAAGGAGCCCACATCCAATCTAGTATTCCAGAAAAACACCGTGGGATGCTAGGCATGATGAATAACGTTAGTAGCGAAGCAAGTAGAAGCCCTACAGCTTGCCCGCTGAAATCCTTGGGAGAAATGGCCTTGACCACGAGGCTAGAAGACTAACCCCTATGCTCCGCACTATTAGTAGCTCGATGACGCTTAAAAGAGGTCGATCTTTTTCCTCTGGAAGAACTGCCTACCTCAGCTGGTACTTTTTCATGAACAGCTCCTGCCTCACTAGCAAGAACTGTCCTTATGGGGTGGCCAAAGTCACCTTAGAAGACTCCACCTCGGCCTTTTGCAAACGAGCCAGTTTGGCCAACCTATTCATCTCTTCTATAAAAAAAAGGCTGTCTACAATAAAAACTAAAGTAACTACATAACACGAGAAAAATGACAAGATAAGTTAGGAGCCTATGTATCAAATCCCAAGCTTTAAGTTTAACATCTCGAGCACGCTCACTTACAAATAGTCTGAGACTCTCTATCATTCCCTGACCCTCAGCATTGAAATAGCTAAAATCCTTTCCTTGGATTTTATGGAAATGCGACTTCCATCTCACAGGAAATCGAGGATAGCCGGCCTTATCTAAGAAGAAGGCCCATCGAGAACTAACCTTCGGAGCAATGATCCAAAAAAATTAGTCATTCCACTCCTTGGTGGACTCCTCTAGAGGTTTCATTAAAGACTAGTGTGATAGGGTAGAGAGATATAGAAACCTTGTTCCCTTGCTGGGATCTTTCAGCAAGAAAAAGTAAAAAAATGCATTGACCCCAAGGATGTACCTCTAGCAAATCACAAAGGCACTAAAACCCTTGCAAGTACCCCCATCCATTAAAATGAAGCTGGGTAGGGGCAATATTCATCGCCTTAAAGAACTCTATCTTAAACTCAGACAGAGGCAAGGTGGAACTGACCTTCTCAATAAAATAGAAATTAAAAATGAAGAACTAGTTTTTATGACTATAGTCGAACAGAGATGCCCCATTAGACTATGCCTCTACATCAAAAGAACTATTCTCTCAATCCTCAACGGATAAGTGTTCTTTTAAGGATGGAATGAGGTTAGCTCCAAAACATGAGTCCATATATCGAATCTTCGTTTATCCATTCAAACGAAGATCCATTACCCACCCCAAGCTGAAGACTCCAACTTACCCTTCAGAGAAATCATCAAAAGGAATCGACCTTGAGCTTGGTATGCCCAACCTCATCTCCTTTAACCTAGACCGACCAAAAATAAATGTTTGAGCTGAGTAATTAGTCCAAGCGTCGCCTGAATATGGCCAGCATCTAGCCATTTGAGCAACAAACCTGACCAACCTCGGTGAAAAACCTATAAAACAGACCAGGGAATAACCGACCCATACCAACTAACCTGAACAACAAAAGGAAAATTAGATTGGAAATAACATACCAACCTCAAAAAGTAGCAAACACAAGAGCACAAGTACCTAAAAGACACGAGCAAGCAAGACCACCAACAACAAGCACGAGAAGCTTCAACAGTGGAAAGCAAAAGAAGATAGCGCGACGACGCCCCCTATTTATAAGGGATGAGAAACTAATCCAACGGCCAGAATCCATCGCATCCAACGATGATAAACGAAGTGTCAGAAGCTCAAGAAGCTCAAAGGTCATTTCAAGAATGATCCAACAACTCACAGTAAGAAGATCTAACGACCAAAATGGAGACTTTTCAAATCACCGCAAACTACTGCTCAGATTTATCGATCCTTCCCCGACCTCATGTTTTTGGCTTCATATTTTTGGGACAAGTGTAGATGATCCATTTCGTAGGCATAATCAAAGGGACCAATGGCTAGCTAGAAGCTCAACAGCCATGCTAAAGGCCTACCAGATGAACCAAGGTCCCCTTATCCAGCCTATAAATACCCTCTCTCAGGTGTGACTAATCCAAATCTTTTGACATTCCCGCTTTCAGCTCAGACAAGAACTAACTTAAGCATTAGAGTATGGGTCTCGCACCCGGGCTTTACACTAAATTTTTACATAAACCTCTTAGACCAACCTAACCACCTCATAGACTGACCTGACCACTCAGACTGACCTACCTATCATCTTAATAGGCATCGACAGATTCTCATAACTCTCTTATTCGTAACATAAGTTTTTTTCCTTATTAATTCCTTGTGACAATGAGATAATTCAGCCTTAAGAATTTTTCCTCAATTATGCACCCTTCCCTTTTTCTGGTAGTACTATCTTTTCTCTAATAATTGATTGCATGCACATGCTTAATTTTTTCTTAATATATTTATGTTGTACATTTTGTTTTTTTCCTTGCTTGGGTCCTTCCTAAAAAAATCTCTCTTCAAGATTGTGAGTTTCTACAAACTAAAATAAAGTTTTCATAATTATCCTTGATCAATATTTAAGTATTTTTCAAACTTGAAAACTTGAGAGTTTTATAATATACTTGTCCGTAGGCACCTCAATATATAAGGTTTATTTTTTTCATCACAATATACCCTTAACTACACTTTAACTAACTTTAGGTTTGAAATTGAGGCCTCGTTTGGTGTGCCTCATAAGATAAGGAATATAGTATAAGCAACAAAGAATAATATTGTATAAGTGTTGATAGCGGAAATACGAGTAGCTATCAAATATCCAAATTGTTGATCTAGGAGTAGGATGACTCCTCTAAGGTTCACATGATCATGTAATAATGCAATAAGAAAATCTTTGTATTTTTGGTATTTTTATGGTAATAAGATTAGAGAGTAGCCTCTGTGTTCAATGCTTGGGAAACGGCTTAATTACATTTTTGGTCTCCCTAGTTTGCCAAAATTACAGTTTTGGTCTCCCTAGTTTCATCTTGGACAATATGGTCCCCTTAGTTTCATGCTGAACTAATCCCCCTAATTTCATCGAAGTTGCAATTTTGGTCTCAAGATAAAACTAGGGGGACCAAAACTGCAACTTTAGAAAACTAGGGGGACCACAAATGAAATTAAGCTAATGCATAAAAAATGTAAATTTGGTTGTTTGGTTGAAGGTCCCTTTTCTGATGTTACCCTTTGTCTTTATACTTATTAGCCAATGGTAGTTATTTACCCCTGAAGCCCACATTTTCTTGAATTTTAAGATTCCATGACCTCCTGCATTATAGGAGAACGTTCTCTTCTATTTTAGTCCCATTTATCTACCATAATATGGTGTTGGTTATCTCTATAAAAACTTAGGTCGACTAGTAGGTTATAGCAGGCCTTATGACATTTGATCGACTAACATGATCTTATAAGAGCGCATCTTTATACATTTTTTCCTTAAACTTCTTAACACGCCGACGAAACCACAGTCTTTAAGGAGCATTAGACAACTTTTCCTTTATATTCAGGAGTTCTGGTCACTTAACTAGATGTTTATTGTGGACCATTTATTTATGACATATTTTTCATTATTGTCAGCCAACAATAAATTATTCATCGTATAAGCTTTTATACTATCATGCATTTGTTGCATCGACATATAATATATAGGATTATATAACATAATATTATCTTACGTATTTTTTTATAGAAAAATAATATCCTAACATACAAAAATAATATTAAATTTATTCTATAGTGTGATAGTTGCGGCAGCAGCAATGTTGGTGGCAGTGGTGGTGGTGGTGGTGGTGGTGGCAACGGCAATAGTGATGGTGGGTAAAAGTGACAATAACAATATAATGATATATTATAAAATAAATAAAAAATTAATCTAAATTTTCATACAAAATTCCTTATCAAGGTTTATCCCACTCCCTTGGGTGTATAGTTTTATACGGTGATCATCATATAAGAATTTAGAATGTATAAACTTATACAATCCTTTATGCACAGCAAACATCATATAATACATAATTGTATTAGCGTATAAGATCCTATTCTTATAGGCACACCAAACAAGGCCTGATGTCTTTATGATAATTTCCATTAAACCTTATAAAAAAACCTTTTCATAAAATACATACCTAATAACAACTCAAATATATATATACCTCAACATGTACCATTTTTTAATAAAAATCAAGTTCTCAAAAGTATAATAATGTAGTTCTTTGTAAATAGGAGGTCACTACTTACTTGGTCATGACCAGTGGCGCTAGGGCCAAGAGGCATCACCTCATTGACCAAAGCTAGTCTAAATCAACATGTGCAGTTTAATTCATTTCTAACTATATCCTTCATAGGATTCCTACAAATCAATTTGTGGTTGAGATAAAATATATTCTACAAGTGCTATTGAAATATTTATTTCCTAGAATAGTCACTCATCTTCTCAGCTAAAACATACCCCATCATACGGTAGCTCTTGAAGTCCAATCAACTTAACAATCATAGAACATTTGCATGAAAGAAAAAGCACACGAAGTTAGCTTAAAGCCCAGTGAATACAAGATTGTAGACAAAAGCATAAGATCGAGCATCATGTCCATGCAAGAATAAAACAAAGTAGACTAGACACTGTAAGAAAATAAACCCTACTATAAGTTATAGCAATTTAAATTTAGGGATCATCTTCAAGAATACATTAGCAGAATTTCATCCAACATCCATTCCCATTGTCCACATTGTGGGACCTAATCCCATCGGCAACTCACATGATTACCTAAACTGTACATAACATTACAAATAGAGTCAGTAATTATAACACCCTAAATTCCTAGGATTCAGTGATAATTTTAAACCATTTAAAGTCCTAATATGTTAATGTGAACTAGGGTCAACAGATAAGAATTTGGGATAAACCAATTTCATGAGCATGTAGGGAATGGAATGAAGGAGTTGGAGGTCAAATTTCAAGATAGTTTGAGCAAGAATTATAGGTGCAGTCGACTGCATCCTACCCTATGGTCGATCAATGACCAACCCTCATAGGATTTCTATAAATAGAATGGTACTAAGACGTCATGAAGAGAAGGGATAAAGGATTGGGGAGATAGGCTTGGGGGTTGTGGATGAGGTTTATGCTGCCAAAACTCGGGTAAATCTTTCCCAAGTGACTTCTAAGCATTTATACTTTGTTTTACTATTCATATGAAGGAAAACAATTAGTGTGGGGTTTCCCAGGGATCACCACAATTACTTAGTGTGCAATGTAACAATCAACTTTCCTCGCCCTAGTGTGTTGTTCAGTGGCTTGGGAAACCACATGAAACAAAGAATATTGGATTTAACCCATTTTTGGACTTTTCCATTATTTCGAGCAAGAGGAAATTTGCCCAAATGATACCTAATGCTAAGTTTGTTGGATCTAGTTGTTATCCTATGGTGTTTACAATATAAACATGGGTTTTAAAAATTTTAAAACTAAAGCTTGTAAACAGTCAGAAACAAAACACCACGCAAACAACTCACAGCTGGAGAGAGAAGTTAAATAGATAGGAATTTTACATACCTCTTGTAGTCACTTTAATCTTGTAATATACTTTCCAACCAAGTGCACTGACCGCCTATTCTTTGAGGAGTACCAATCTACGGAACCTACTATAAATAGGTTTAATGATTGTAACAAAACAAAATATGAAAGAAAAATATTTGATAGCTTTCAAAAAGGATTAGAAAGCCTTCCCTTTGTTCCTCTTAGTATGGCGAGAAGAACTCTATAATGGCACTAAGAAAGAATTCACTTCTTCTCTTATGTTTTTCTCTCAAAACCTTAAGGCTCTCTCAAGGTATTTTTCTTTCTCAATTGATGACCACAAGAACTCTCTCAACTCTCAATATGCTTAGATGGCTAGGTGAGGGAAAAGGGTTAATGACATATATCATCACCTAACCCTAGGTCACACGAGTGTAGTAAAAAAATCAATTCCTAACAATTAGGATCCACCCACCTACTAGGGGGAATTAGATAATCATATTATCTAACATTATATCAATTAATAGTCATATTATTAATTTTGATTATAATATATTTTATTTAACAATTAAATAAAACATGTGTAACTTTCTAATTAGTCATGCTTGAACTAAAATTCAAATAAATGAATTTCATTTAATTAAATCTCTTTAACTTAGTTAGTTTCCTAATAAAGGTAGGTTACCTAAGAAATTAAAACTCCTTTGATTTCTTACCCTTTTTATTCACTTAAATAATTAGAATAATTAGGGAGATTTAGCTTTGATTATTTCAAGCCTCTTTCTACCCTATATGGCCGTCCATCTCTCTATCCTATAGAGAGATGGTTTGCTTTACTCAAGTTTAAACAATTCAAACTATAGATAATTAGGATTAATTTAATTAAATTTAATTAAATCAAATTTTTATCCTAAAAACATGCCTTGGGTGAAATTCCTAATTAAAGAGGGATTTAATTTAATTTTCTTTAACTTCTTCAAATTAAATATTTGAGCAATTTAAATATTAATTGAAAGTATTTAAACCAAAAAATAATTACTGAGATAAAGGTTGTCCAAATTGAGGCAATACTTGTCTTAATTAAGACAAACCTTTGTCTTAAAATTCTATTGTCTAATTAAAACAACACTTATTTAAATTAGACAACTAATGTAAGAATTATGTTTGTTTCTTTAGTAAAAAAAATATTTCTCACATTTTCAAGTATGCTTATGACAACATTTGTTCTAAAATAACTTTTTGTCTAAAGTAAGACAACTCTTGTTTCAATTAAAACATTAACTGAAACGATATCAATTAACTTCATCTTAAATTTATTCTAACTTAATGTAGATTGAATTCTCCAAAGCTAAGTGGGGAATCCATTTGGACATTGGAATTTCAAGCTCCAATAAATTTGGGATTATTTTAATTTCATTAAGATAATCCAATTTTATTAATCATGAAGTCATTTCACTAAAGACTTATGATTACACTCTTGATAATTCCTAAAGTTACAATAAGTCAATATTGAATATTGATTTGTCCAATTTGCAAACCTAGTGTTTGTGAACCCTCGTAGCCATCCTTTGTCACAATATAAAATTGCCGTTTTGCCCCTTATGCCAACTTTGTCCCCTGGTCCCATATTTCATATGATAAGTGAGCCAATAATGTTTTAGAACTTTTCTAAAATTATCTTGAAATGATGAGCAGCTAATTTATCATTTCACTAGGCCCAGATATTTCACTTGTTTTCCTGAAATCACCAAAAGTGATGTAACACTATGAACTTCATTTCTTGTGTTTATATTCTAGGATGTTCACTCCTACTATGATCCTAACATACAGAGTCTTGACCAATGTCACACAATGGTTGTGTCCATAGTATATCAAAGATCATAATGATCATGAACACAAGTTTATAATTCATCAAGATTTCAATTATGCCACCAGCGAATGCAATATATGTGTGAGTTTAAGTTCAAAGCAATGATATTAACTTGAACTTCATATCTTACTTAATTCCAATTCATTTAATAGTGCCATTATCTGAAGTCTACTACTTCAATGATTTGATATTCATTATTCCCTTAGAAAAGAATCTCATTATTTCTATGGAGGTAATATGAACATTATAGTCTTTGTTGAATAGAGTGACCAGCTTGACTCAGTGATTGTGAATAATATTATAGATGCATCCAAATATACACATCTTCGTTTGCATAACCCTTATGCAAATGTATCTTAGTTTATTAGAATCTAGGAAACTTAAGGTCTATATGGAATGAATTTAAAAAATTATTTTTTTATTTTTTTTGTTCTATGAGAATAAAAAAACTTGTTTAGGTAAGCATTTTCATCAGTTGTTTCTTAAAAATCGTTTCCTAAAACAATGGCTAAAAAACAAAAAATAGAGAATAACTTTAACAAGTTTTAGCTTGTTTTTGTCCCATGTTTTCTAAAAAACACATAAAACAACTGATAAAAACAATTTTTATTTAAACAAATTTTTTGCTTTTTTCTATAAAAACTATTTTTTGTAATTATTCTAAAAACCATTTTAGAAAACAATATTAATAATTCCAAATAGCCCCTTAATAGCTAGAAAACAAAGTTTATGTAAATAAACTATTTATTTATTAATATTAAAATGTGTTTACATTAGATTGGGGAATACAACTTGCTTTCCAGTACAACCTATTCCTAACAAAGTCTATTTTGGGTATTGTTTTTCAGTGCCCTAGAAAGTGATTTGAAAACAATGGCTGGACCTAGGGAGTTTTGGATATGTGGATTCTAGTTTGAAGGGTTTAAGGTTAGGAAAACTCTCCCAAAGCATAACATTACTCTTGAGAGTAGGTAAGGGTATATAGGAAGGGAACTAGGTAAATTTATAAGGAAGGGGATGCTAGTAGGCATTAACAAAACATCGGGAAGTGGTAGAGGAACTTACATAAATACTAAGTGTTTGGGTGAAAAAGAATTGGCGTAGAAGATAAGCAACCTATGAGGAAGGGATTATGTAGAGTAATGATATGACGAGTCAAATAGACATGTACACTTAAACTAGTAGGAACCAAGAATGTTTAGGGTGAGATGGGCATGGGCAAAATAGTATTAAATAAAAAGGAATATGTCTACAAAATAAATTCCATACAAGGATATTGAGGGGAGAGGATATTACATTGCATGGTGAGGATCATGTATGGTGTAAACATGACACAATGCATATGTTTCATATTTATTATCTTCTTTTCCACAGAGTGGTTGATCTTCATTTATTTTTGAATAAACCATATGTATTGGCGTTTTTATTTATATTTAATGATGTTTTATAATTTCTCACTCTGGATGAAAAGGATTTGTATCTTCTCGATCCAAATAGATTGGTTCTATGGAAACCCCTATATTTGATGATTTGCATATGTGCCCACAGTGCTATGTTATGATTTTGTTTTAGAAATCATGATTTTTGGTATCGATAGTTGTATGGTGGTAGAACCACTAAATGCACCTAAGTTGCACCCTCTGCCAATTGAGTTGAGTCCTAATATAGGGTTTGGTTACTCCATTCCCCTTCAATTGAGTTGAGTCTCGGAGGTTGAGTGTAGAGCCATTACTCTCATACTCCTTAGTTGAGCTAGTTTAGAGGATCTTACCCTTAGTCGAGTTGAGTTCCAGGGGTGAGATATTTGTTTCCCCTCCAATTGAGTTGAGTCCTAGAGGTGGACCAATTGTGTTCTTCCATGGAACTCTATGGGATCCCCTACTATCTACTTGATTTCATTTTGAATTGAGAAATTGGAACTAGAATTTGTGACTTTGAATTACTTGGAATTTTATTTTAATAACAGAACCTTGAGGCATATCATTGCATCTATTATGGCATATTAGGAGGATTTTGGAGAGGAATGTTAAGATATTGCATGAGTTATGTTTATGTTTGTGGATTGGTTTTTCTCACTGAGCACCGTGTAGTGTACCCCTTTGGGGACTTTGTTTTTATTTTGCAAGTTGGATAGGCATATAGAGGCATTTGTTGGTCTAATTCCAAGAGCTACAAATAGGAAGGGATTTAGGATGAGAGAGAGTTTATATTTATTGTAATCCAAGTGTATTTGGATTTAATATTGTATGAAAAAAATTAAGATTTGGTATTAAAGAGAAGTGTTTTGTTTTCTGTGAATAATCATGAAATCTTGTATCAGGCGTGGTTAACTATATGTGATTGATAAGTCTTGCTCGGGTTTGTGGGTCCGAGGACTCTCAATCCTAGCACCAGTCATGGTTCGGGGGATGGGTCGTGATAGTAATATTTAGAAATATATCCATCACTCAATTAACTATCACCATACTCATCACGAAATTTCTCTAAAGCGATTAGTGGAACTCATCAACCGGTGGCTGCTCATGAGAGGAAACATACTTGCATCGAGACTCATCAACGTTGCTAAAAAATAGTTCTCACCAAGAATCATCATCGGTGGTTGTCTCATGAGATAAGATCGGAATCACTGATAGTTTGAGTATATATATATATATATATATTAAAGCAAGTTAACCAGAGTAAAAATGCAAACATATTTGCAATCAAACACTTATATTCATACTAAAGCAACAGAACACTCAATAGTTAATTCACATTCTTAAGTTATAATGTTCCCAAATATCATACCAGTTTTCCAGTTCTTAGACTCTGAACCAAAACATAACAAGCACATATGTGATAAGTTCCAACATGCCTCATACATCCTTTGAAACCTCGATTTAAAGGTTAGACGATTCCATAGGATCCATGTATACATGTACCTGGTGTTGACTAGGCTATCCAATGCTCGAGTTTCAATTCAAGGATCTCATAAAGCCAATAATTGATAAGCATTTCATGTGGTTCACTGCCCACGATTTCAGTTAAAGAATACCTAATCATTTATGTTTAGAATTCCTTTTGTGCTCCTTCATTCACACACCTACTTCTAGAATTTGTGTTACTATTCCATTACTTCATCCGTTGAACCTTGTATCTCATATGCTCGTTCTTATGTTCAATATTGTTTCTAATTTTTCTCTTTTCCCATGTCTGCATCTACCCTCATTCTTGGACTCTCATAAAATTTTCACGTCATTAACCTTTAATCGTTAAAGTTACTCTTCTTACCACTTGACATTTTTTTATACTATTTTCACTAATTTGGTTTCCCTATTTATCCCCAAGCATACTCACATAGGTCTTTTCAAAGTCTACTTAATACCATTTTCGTGTTAACTACGTCTATTCTATTTTAGGTAGTTGCATCTAGGCCTAATATCAATTCTCAGAATACACATCCAAAACTACATTCGTGATACATGTATAATTTTCATAAATAACATTTATAGGCTTAGAACTTTACTCACCTCAAGGGGTTCCAAACCTGATCGAAGTCCTTCTCGCTAAGCAGCGCCCTCATGGCTTTACTTTAAGTGCCAGATCCTCCCAAGGATGTATGTACTCCTTCTAGGTAATACCAAAACCTTTCCTTAGAAATTAAATTACCCTAAAATAGTCCAAGTTCATATATTTTAGTGAGGTTACGGTTTTGAGACCAAATCCTTAAATATCTTGTACTTTGAGTACAAAACTCACACTCATCTAGATGAAAAGAAGCTCCAAAGGCATTCCTCATCGTCTAAAATGGTGTTGAAACCCATAAAGTAACATTCTCAACCTACCCATACTAATTTCTCCTCAACTAAGAAAAAAGAAAAGAAGATTTATGCTAATCCATGATACTGGAAACAAATTAGAGTTAGGCGCTTGATTACCTTGAGTTGCCTGGTGCAAAACCTTCCCTAAGGCTGTCACCAAGTTCCCCTAAATGCTCCTCCTTCTTTTCCCCAAAAGCCCATATGAAATCAATTGATAGCTCTAATTAAAAGAATTTAAAATTACCTAAAAGAAATACAGTGATCACACTCCGAGACGAACAGCCTTTCAGTGCTTTCACTATTTCGCTTGCCAAGAAACCACCATTGACCTTATCAGACCTTCTAGCACAATTAGCTAAGTATATCAACGTAGGTGAAATAAGCATAGCAAAACAGACTGCCAGTCGAAGAAGAGAACCTGCCAATATCCCTCAGGAAGAAGGTAGTGATAGGAAGAAAGCGAGGGGATTAATAAGAGAGAGAAGATATACCATGTAGGTATAATGAATATGCTTTCCTTACTAAACCACAAGCTTAGATACTGGAAGAGGTTTATACCATAAACTTGCTAAACTTCCTATTGAAAAATCAGCGTAGAAGGCTTGTAGACAAGACACATTATTGCATATTCGATAGAGATATCGACCACCCTACAGAAGAGTATGCCACCTTACAAGATGAAATTGAGCGTTGATACACAAAGGGGCCCATGGGCCCATCCTTCTCAAAAACTAGCTAGGGGAATTAGGAAACCTCGACCACTCGAAGCATTAATCGCCTTAGTAAGTCCTTTTATGCTTCCCACAAGAGGACTTAGGGCATTAATGATGATACATCAATTGACCAGACCATGGCCTCCCCATTGTTTATGGACATCATGCCTTCTCTTGGAGGAGCTTTATGACTCTACAAGACTACGAGTCTCAAACAGACATGATGTCTTCGTAAATCTTAGCCTCACCACCACGTTAGTATCAAGGTTTAGCTGTGAATCACTTGGAGTTGCGAAATTCGCAATTGTACTATTTTTTAGACCATAAAAGAGATCTATTTATCCCATGGCACTCCTTTATAGGGAACCCATTTAATCCATCAAGTACTGATGTGAAAATTTATTCCACATATTTACTTGGGTTTAAGTGTGTTATTTTAGAATGTTTTGGGTGTTCTTAATGCATTTGTCCAGAATTTTAGGCGTCTTTTACATGTACTTAATTCTTAGGACTTTCTTATATATATTGCAAGTGTTTTGAGCCACCCCAGTACAAATTCCATACGGCGTGGTGTTGCAATGCCTAACACAGAATGCCGTAGTGCTAGAAGAAACCACGCAGCAACTAAATTCCAAAGCGTTAGGTGTCGCAGCGCCCATATGAGGAATGCATCAGGCCAATCACCCGAGGGTACAAGAAGCTGTGGTGCCAATGGCACATCCAGACCCAATGGGGCCGTAACATTGAAATGTTGAAGTCGTAGTGCCACTGGTTGAATTTCAAGATAATTTGAATTTCAAGGCTCGGCGTCGCAATGCCCATGGTTGGAGACCATAGTGCCTGTGCACGTATTCTCATTAAAACCAGCAGATGAATTGAATTTGAGGGGAACTTTTGGACGCACAGTAACTAAGACAAAAAGGAGAACTTGGTGCTATGATTTTGGAGGACAGAGCTGCAAATATAAGAAGAGGAAATGCTCATTGGTTTTGCAAAAAGGAGTTTCTTCTTTTCCTTCTTCATAGTATTAGTCACGAGTAGCTAAATTTCTTCTTCTAGGGTTTAAGATGTAGTCATTGATTTTCTAATATGAGTTGAATCTGATTGTCTAGGATAATATTTTGTATTTGCAATTTAATGAATTCATTTTTAATACTTGTAATTCATTGGCCATGAATTGTTTGTTTAAGGCATTGAATGATGGAATGAAAGTTGAAGTTCAATATTAGTTGGTGGATTCATTAGACTTAGGCAGTGTAGTTTAGAAATAAATGCTCATCTCTGTAACTTTTAATTAGGATTTGATGTGGTATTTTATACGACATGTTCCTTGAGTTTAAGTGTGGTATTTTAGAGTATTTTAGGTGCTTTGGTTGCATTTCTATACAAGTTTAAGTACCTTTTGCTTTTACTTAACTCTTGGAACTTATTGGATTGTTTTGTAGGTATTTTGAGACAAATCAGCACATATTTAGAGAGTTGGGCATTGCAGCGCCCAATGCTATAGAATAAAGAATTAAAACAGAATGTTGGACACCAACGCCCATCAAAATACACAATACCAGAGAAGATGTAAATGAACAACAACATAAAAAGGGGACAAAAGGCTTGCATTTTGGGAGCTGAGGAAAGTTAGGTTTAAATTTTGAAGAGTGGGAAAACATTAGGCATTCTTGGTTATCTTTGAGAGTGAAAAATGACTGTGGAGAAAGGAAAAGAGAAGAGAGCTTCATTGCTGGTTTTTGAGGAAGGTTAGGAAGCAAATCTGAAAGGAGAAACCACCCACCTTCGTCTACCATTAAGGAGTCTTCTTCGAAACACATTTGTTGCATTTCATTTTATAATGTATTCCTTGAATATTTTCTGTTGTGATTTATCTACCATGAGTGGTTAAATCTTTATTCTAGGAGTGGGATGTAATCATTGATGCTTTTGTTATGGATTGATTTTGGTTGTGTAAAGATATTTACTATTACAACTTAATAATTCGTTTCTAATGCTTGTAATATATTAGCCATAAGTTGCTTGTTTGAGACATCAAATGATCAAATGAAAGCTAAAGCTTGATGTTAGTTGGTGGATTTATTAAGCTTAGATAGTGTTCTCATGATAGTATATGCGCTTCTTTGTGACCATTTGTTATGATTTGGTAAATCGTGATAAATGTTAGGATTTAATAAATCATAATTCGTTCGTATTAATATTTGTGACCACAACAATAGACATAGGTTTAATGTGAATAGAATTTTTATACCTTGACAGAGGGTAAAGCATGTTTAAGGAAATTTGATCTTTATAACTCAGCAAATGTCAATAATCAATATCAAGCCCATAACCTAGCTCAATTGATAAAACCCATTCTTAGGATTTTTTTTGTCATTGAATTATTTTTATTCTTATCATTTTGTTTAAGTCATTCTTCATCTGATTTATTGTGTGCTTAGATAATATAGGGATTTACACAATTTTGGTACTTGGAAACCCTCCTCGTGGGAACAATTCTTATTTCATCACTTTATTACTTGTTAGTGGTAGCGTGTACTTGCGCTGCATATTTTCACCAATAGGGTTCCCTGATCTTAATGAATTTGTGTTACTTGCTATGATCACGAAAGTAAACATAAGATTAACATAAGTATAGGCATTATACCTTGAAAGAGGATAGCACATATCATAGTGAATCTAGTCTTTGCCATTAGGGGAAGATTAACAATAAGAATCAATGTCATAAAAGGAATTCAATTGATGAACCCCTAGCCCTAGGATCCTTTATCATTTGATTTTCACATATTAGTATTTCGTCATATTTCACATAGTCATGTTATTCCTAAGTCAAAAATTTGGATTGCCTTAATAATACAGGAAGTATCATAATTTTGGTACTTAAATTTTTTTCCTATAGATATTGTAAACACCCATTTTTGTCCCATCTTTTAAATTTCTCTTTCTTTTAACTTATCTTTATTCTTAATTACATTAATTTATCTTTATTTTTATTCCTTATTTTGTCTTATTATTTATTATTAATTTTATACAAAATTAGAAAAGAAACCCATTTCCCTACGGTCCACTAGCCCCAACTCAAATAACTAGCTCGGTCCAAAACCAATAACCCAACACTCCTCCTGAAACCCGGTCCCTCTCATTCCTCTGCTCACACTTCTGCATATTTCTCTTCATGCCCGTGAACCCGTACCTCTACTCCAGGCAACCCTCTGCACACCTCTATCTCCATCAACCCCGCATACCCACTCTCTGAAAATCCCTCTTCATCACGCTATCCTTCTGAAAACAACACCCACTCCCTGCAAGCTCCACTGCTCAGCCACCTCCCTCGGCACACTCTGGTTTTTCTCTCTGTAACACGCAACCTCCACGGTAGGTCCTAATTTTGCCAAATCTCTTCGACCCACTCTCATAATCCTGGACTTCACGCCATCTCCATCATGCCACAGCAAGATGGCTATAAATCAAAACCAACGGGAAACTGAACACGAAGGGAGAGAGAGACAAAAGTAGACCGTGAAATCAACGAACCTGAGGGGGAGATTGCGAAACTGAGACATTCCAGAACCAAGAGAGGAACGAGGACCAACAAAATCAGACATGCCTAACTTCAGAAATTACAAAAACCAGAGGACGAAAACAGGGGAGATTGAAGTGAATCCAAAACCGAATAGGAGAAGAAATGGGATTCTGGGGGAACTTTTGAGTAAGCTAGTTTTATTATTTCTCCCTTGTTTATTGCTGATTATCATTGGATACAATTGCTATTTTACCTCCCTCTGATTAAACCTTGCCTTAATGACCCCGGGAAAATTTGTGGGTGATTCAAATCTGTTGGGTGTTTATCCTCTGTGAGTTGAAAGGGGCTTAGCAGCTTGTGGTCTTTTATGCCAATTAGAGTCAATTGATTGCAAGTTTTAAGGCTGTTCTTGGTATGATTGCTGTCAATTTTTGTTAAGCATGTTTAACTGATTTAATTTGAAGATGATACCCCTGGCTTAATTGAATAGATTGGTGATCTGTTCTAGCTCATCTGGTTGGAAGATTGAGCTTCTGGGTTTCATTCATATGGGTTAACAACTAGTTTCTGTTTTGTATATACTACTTTTGGGGATGAAATATAGAAAACTTTGATTTGTCTTGCTCCTGGTAATGAATTGACTCTATATAACTTGCTGCTGGTATGGAATCCATTCTGGTTTGTCGTATTAAACCTACCTCTGATATCATTTATGAACACTTTGCTAAACCAGCTTTGACATGGAATTAATGCGAGAGCATCATGCTGAGCATGCCATTTGAATTAATTATAAGCATCTTGAATGTTGGATTGTCATATTGGTTTTACTCAAAGAGGATGTTGATGTTATTGGCATTGCTTTGAAGCTATTTCCCAAATACAGTATGAAATAGGCATATTGACTACATTAGTGCTAGAAGGCTATCGAATCAATTTTGCTTGTGTTATGAACTGGATTTTTGAATCTCCTATGCAATCTATTTAGGCATGATGTTTAGGCTGAGTACCATACTTCTAAATGATTCTGATTGATGCATGGTGGCTTGATTAAAGCTTGACTACCTCCCACGGTGGGTTTGAGTCATTAACATGTGTTGAAGAGTCTTTTTGGGGTTTATACATCTTGGATGCATTCTGAATGGTTCCTCCAGGATGACTTTGTATATTTTGGAGATACATTATGTTAACCTTTTATAACTTAATATATGACTGTAGAGTATGTTTTATAGTGGCTTTCATGTTTTTGAACTTGGCTTTATGGGAGTTAGATAATCTATTAGTATTAGAATATGGATTATAGGTCAGAAATAATTAGAGAGAGAAGCTAAAAAGGCTTCAAAGGCCTTATTATTTCAAAGGGCTTCAAGGGTCCATTTCTCACCAATGGGTTCAAGGCCCAATGCTCTTTAAATTGGGTTCAAGGCCCAATCCTTATGACTACAAAGGCCCAATCAATTCAAAAAGGGGTCCAAAGCCCATTATTGCTTTCATGACTTTAAGGACTTAAATAAAGGGTTGTAAAAATAATTAATTCACTTTTTAATTCAATATTCTCAAAATTCACATTTCAACCCCTAATCCTTTAATAATTTCAGTTTTGACCATATACTCTCAATTATATCATTTTGACCCCAAATCTTTCGGTAATTGCATTTTGACCCTCACACTTTCAAGAATTACATTTTAGCCCTCAAATTTCTTAAAAGTCATATTTTGATCCCCATTTCTTTCAAATCTCCTTATCACCCTATTATTTTATAAATTCCATAGACTCAACGTTTAAAGAACTTTCAGTAGAAGTTTATCTCCTCCGAAGTTAAGTTTTTAGGCTTTCAGTGGAAATCTTATTTTCCCATAGTCTCAAACTCTCGCAGGCATTCAGTGGAGATTATTTCTCCCCAATGTCCTAGTTTTCGTAGACTTTCAGTGAAATTTTATTTTCCCAAAGTCTCAGTTTTTACATGCTTTTAGTAGAGATATATTCTCTCCAAAGTTTTAATCCGTTGTCTAAGCTTTAAGTGGAATTTTATATTCCCCTAAATGTCCTAATGCCTTTTAATTAATTAATTAATCAATTTAACGAACTTTCGAACTACATTGACCTTGATCCCTTTTCGGGGTACGTAGGCACTTACTTGGGAAGGCAGGTCTAGTTATTTATTTTTTTATCTTTGTCCAATATTATTTTATTAATAAACGGGGTAATTATAATACAGTAAGATTATTAAGCACAAACAATTTAGGGTAACCATCCTTAGGGATAGACATCGTGGAGTGCCTAACACCTTCCCCACACGTAATTAGACTCCCGAACCTTCCTCTGGTTTCAAGGGCCAGTTTTCCTTTCTTTTTTAAGGATCCCAATTATCCTTCTAATTAATTAGTGGCGACTCCAAATTTTCTCTGCGTTTTCCCTTACGCGCCTCAAAAGTCATAAAATGATGGCTTCTCACCGGCCGTCACGTTGTGACAGTTTGGCGACTCCACTGGGGATAGTTAAAGAGTCAAGCCCATTATAGGTTGTTTGTGCTTAATATGATTTTAATGTATTATTTTTACCCCCTCGCTCATTTTGCTATTTTTAATCATTTGCTTTAGCATATAAATATTTGTTTTATTTATTTAAAATTATTTTACTGCACTTCTAGGTGTGCTTGTTTATTTGCTTCTCTTATGGCATGAATTGATGGAACCCTAGGGTAGATGACAATATCTACAATATCTGTTTACACCCTAGGGTAGACGACAATTAACTGTTCTTGTGTTGATTCTGGGTTTCTTTTTGGGTAAGCATTAAAACCATGGTCTGTTTGCTCTTCACACACACTGTGCACTATTCACATCATTGGCACACACATGTTGGGCCCTATACCTGGGTCTGTGCGAGCCCTAGGGGAGAAATTAAGGTGGTGTAGTGAGGCCTAGTGGGATTCCTTCCCCCAGGTATTCATGAAAGCCTTCGCTCAGATTGTTAACTCACTTATTTAGTCAGTTCATGTAAAGACTTTGTTCATCCATGCAATCATACTAGAGAGTTGAAATCCCTACTATTTTAGTAGGGGCAATCTGTTCTAAATTCTTGTGAGGATTATAGACCCACCTCAAAACCCCTGCACTATCATAGCTAGAGCCAAACCATTAGGGGTAGGTTTATATACCCTAGCAATGACTTACTTAGGACAATGAAAAGCATATCCTCTCTTTCTATTGTCTCTCTATCATTATTTACCACACTGCACATTTTTTTTGAAAATTGAAAAAAAAATCAGAAAAAAAAACCAATCAAAGAAAAATATTTTTCAGGGCTTAACTTTACACTGTTAGCAGTCATTTCTATCTTTATCATCATTTTTTCACTATTCACTCACCTCGTTATATCATCACAAAAAAAAAAAACCAAAAAAAGGGGTCTTCATGAAATTGTGTTGCATTTAAACATGACTTTTTCATCACCATTTTGGGATTTCATGACAGTATCCTTGAATTTTTGATATAACAAAAAATATACTCACTTTTGTTTCACCTGATTTAAGTGTGCCATTTTTCAAACTGACGATACTCATGTGACAATTTTATATTTCCTTGGGATATTGTCAACCATGTTATTCTTTGTGGAGTATTGTACTCTCAATAGAAACACGGGCAGGGATGAGGTTCTTAATGCCAATATTTTCAATGAACTTCTCATAACAATTTTTCAAAAAATGAATTTAATTTGTTTTATTTTTATTATTTTTTTAAGGAGGAGGGGAAAATAACAAAGTCACGCCTTTGCTCTTAAAAGGAAAAGTTTCGACCAAACGATCTATATCTTTCTAAGGGACACACACTATATCCAAAACCATGTCGACTGAAGCATCAAATACCAAAAGAATATAGATATTGGAGCATCGCATGGATCAGCTACATGAGCAGATGTCACAATTAATTGGATTGATACATGACATTCTGAAAAGTAGAGAAGTAGTCCAGCAGTCATAAAGCCTCAGTCATATTTCTCCTCAATCTTGCTATCAATCAGGGACTTTCACCATCCCTCCCACTTTCCATCCTACTTCATGGAGAAACTCACAATCTCGAGTACCACCACAAAAGCCAAATTCACCATTGCATAGGCAACCCAAAGGGATCGAACCATTCCCTAACTTTCAAATGTCCCATGCTAACCCTATAAGATTCTACTGGATAGTTGTCTGATAAGCCCGACACCATTCAAGCCACGTCCACCACCCTATCCCGTATGGTATGACCCCAATGCACAGTCTATTTACCACTTCGATATAACAGGCCACACAATAGAGAATTGCAAGTCCTTTAGGAAGCAAGTTATGGACCTGCTTGAGCATGGTGCCATCACACTGGACCAGAATGGCCTAAGCATCAACGTCAACCCTTTTCTTTGCCATGAAGGAGATGGTTCAGCTGGTCCCATTATAGGGAATGATGAGAAGTGAGACTGTTAGGTCAGATCAAGGAAGCCAGTTTCATAATTGCTGTGATGCGAAATAATCCACAGTATTTACACTTTTTAGTGTTATTTAATCATAGTCTTGACTCATCTGGCTGAAGTCCAAGGCCATTTGATTTTTTAAGCATGGACCCTATCTTATCCTTTGAATAAAAGTTTGCAATTCGATATTTTGTTCAATTCTTTGATTTAAAATATTCCTGTTTGTCATAAGCATTCCCTCATTTAGGGAAATCATTCTCTCAATTTTTCTCACAATCTGGAGATTTTACAATGTCTGTTCACTGATTTTCATGTTGAAATAGATATGAACACTTATGCCTTCAAGAAAGAACATAATAAAAACAGGAAAACTACTTGAGCCACTAGAAAAGTGATAAATCCCAGCAAAGTGGAAAATGAATGAAAAAAGAAAAAAAGCTCAGAATCATCATCTCAAGCGGAAAAGAAGAAATGCAAAAGCCAAGTTAGCGATTCCTGATTTAGTCAAGAAAAAATAGAGAGAAATGCCTGCTAAGTCGAAAACCCAAAAGGTCGGCTTAGGCAAAAGTTAGGGTCAGTTTGAAAAGAACCTGTGCTCAAAAGAAATCGGGTAATCAAGCAAAGTTTGAAATCAGAACGATAATTGCAACTGGGGCAATTTTGTTGTAAGATGTTACTATCATCAGCATTATGTTTCTGTCAAAGGATACAGAGTTCATATCACTTACAATATGAGAATCAATCTAGCGGACGTTGAAAAATTCCAACTAGGGCAAATTTCTGTGAGCCTCTTTGTTTGGTTTTCATTTCATTTGTTCAATAAAAAGAAAATTGTTCATCTAACAAATCTCCAAGGATTTTATGATCCCACTCTTCTGTGCCACTTCTTTTAACTAGAGAGGTTTGTTCATACAACAGGCTTCAAAGATTTTGCAATCCTTTTGCAGTGCAATTAAAATGCTTCTCACTAATTAAACTGGGGCAATATTTCATTGTCCTCAGACTTTCAATCAGCTGTATAAGGGCTTCACTTTCCCTTGCTTTAATAAAAGAAGTCTATTCATATAATAGATTTCTTCTCTGATTTATTCATTAGATAAGATTTGAGTGGAGTAATAAGGACTGAATCGAATATCACTTCTTAGTGTTTCACTGTTAATCAGCTTTGCATCGCAGAAATTAGGAACAAACCTACTTGACTTTATCTGAATTGATATCAAGCTGTTTATGAAGACTCAGTGTTTATCTTCAAATAAAAAAAAAAGATACATTGAATACCAAAATGCCTACTAAGTTGAAAACCCAAAAGGGCGACTTAGGAAAAAAATTAGGGTATCAAATCAAAAAGGGTTCGTAACCAAAGAGTTCGGACAATCAAGCAAAAATTTGAGATAAAAAAAACATGAGAGATTGAAACTGGGGCAATTTTTAAGGAAATATCGCCACCAACAACAAGTTTTGTCGTAGGGCACAGGATGCAAATTGATTGTAGTATAAGAACAGCACACGCTGAAGAGCTCAAACTGGGGCAAAATTTTCATGGTCTCCACATTTGTCCATCCTATCAGAGCAAGAATAGGTTAATTGACATGACCTAGACCGATATAAAGGTTTTGTGAAAAAACCTAGGCTTTTTGGAAAAAGTAATTCATTAGGAAAAAGTAATTCCTATGATCCAATTGGACAAGCAGTTTAAAAAATAAGGAACCAATTCCAGAGAAAGAGAACAGTTTGGTTGGGTTTTCCTTGGAAGCGCAGGGTACGTTTTTGAAATACATACCTTGTTTTTAAAATACATTGCATCGAGGTTACATCTCATGCACTGTTCAAAATAATTGGTATCGAGGTTACATCTCATGCATTGTTCAAAATAATTAGCATCGAGGTTACATCCCATGCTGTTGTTTTCAAAAATAAACCACATTAATGTTATATCACATGCTTTGTTTGAAAATCCTGGCAGTGTAAGGTTTGTCCTTGACTTTGTTTAAAAGAAAATACTCATCATTTTTAGAAACTCTTGCATTAAGGTTTTACCCCCTTTACCTGATTCCTTTCTTAGAAATAAGATTGCATCTCCTTACCTCTTTACTAAATTCCAAATTTTCGTGTATGCGATTCTTCCGTACCGGTTCCTTTCACTTTACTGCGTACGATGATTAATTTTGTACCAGTTATTTAGCACGACAATTAATTTCGTACTAAATTTCACACTTTACTGCGTACGACGATTAATTTCGTACCAGTTGTTTAGTACGACGGTTAATTCCGTACTAAATTTCATACTTTACTGCATACGACGATTAATTTCGTACCAGTTGTTTAGTACGATGGTGAATTCTATACTAAATTTCATACTTTACTGCGTACAACGATTAATTCCGTACTAGTTATTTAGTACGACAGTTAATTCCGTACTAAATTTCACACTTTACTGCGTACGACAATTAATTCTGTACCAGTTGTTTGGTACGACGGTTAATTCCGTACTAAATTTCACACTTTACTGCGTACGACGATTAATTCTGTACCAGTCCCCTTTTTAAGCCTGGCTCTGTGTGTCCAGCGATCCTACTGGTCTTGGTTACCAGTCCCCTTTTTAAGCCTGGCTCTGTGTGTCCAGCGATCCTACTGGTCTTGGTTACCAGTCCCCTTTGTAAGTCTGGCTTTGTGTGTCCAGCGATCCTACTGGTTTTGATTACTAGTCCCCCTTTTTAAGCCTGGCTCTGTGTGTCCAGCGATTGTAAACACCTATTTTTGTCCTACTTTTTTTATTAGCTTATTTATTTATTTATTTTCATTCTATTTATATTTTATTTTTATTTAGGTTATATTATTTACTATTTATCAATTTTAAGCAAAAACTAAAAATGTACACTAACCTATTGCACCTAATCAGACCTAATTACATATCCATTAGCCTAATTAACTTACTATCTACCAACCCACTCTGGCCCATTAAATCTGAAGCCTAACCCGGTCGACCACAAAATCCAACCCAATCTGGATCCAGCCCAACATCAACCTCTGGCCCATATCCAAGTTCCATGACCCATCAGCCCTTCAACCCTGAAACCCAATTAAATAACCCGGTTCCCCTCTGAAATCTAATTCCCTAATTCTGTATTTTCCCCTCACCTTGTGACTTCACTCCTGCGTTTCTCTGCTTACTCTGCAAATCACTCTTCTGCTAACCTAACCCCTCTGTAACACGTTCTTCCCCATTTTCTCCCTCACCCGTAAGCGTCAATCATCCTTCATCCCCTCTGTTCACCGTCCTGTCGCCTCTATTTTGCTCATCATCTCTTCCACGCTACCCCTGCGACCAGCCACTGTAATACCCCCACAACCTCCTTCTTCCACCCACTCTCCCGAAATCCTCTTTTTCTGCACAACCCATGACCCACTCTCTGAAACTCCTGGATTCACGCAACCGTGAGAAGCACGGCAGTAGGAGTTGGCTATTAAATAGAAGCAAGCTCGATGAAGAGTGATAAGGGGGAAGAAAGGGAGAAACTGCGAGTCCTTGGGACACAAATCCGAGATAGAAAATCACAGAAAAGGGGACGATTTTCTGAGAGCTAAAACAGAGAGGGAGTCCACGAAGCTAGGGATTTGAGAGAAGAGCAGAAAACTGAGCAAACAAAGGGGATTTCTGGAGAATATAAGGGTGAGAAACCAGCGAATCAGGAATAGGGGAGACGACACTCAGAGGAGGCCCATTAATTTTGAGTCTTCCCCTGCGCATAATCTGAGGCATGGTACTTCGGTTTTAATTTCCGGTTGGTTTGTTTGGAATGTGAAATACTGATGAACCCCTTTTGCTCTGTTCACCGTGTTGAATCAATGATCATTAAGTATGTGATGGGTTGATTTCTGTGTGAGATTTCTAGTTGGGATTATGCCTAATTATATAGGTTGTTAGTCAGATTTCGAATTGTTCATCTGCTAATGTGGCTTTGAATACGAAATTAAATCTCCTAGGTATATACGGTTGCTGGTGATGGCTCCATCCCTGTATGATAAAACGTGAATTTGGGATGTCTTTAGCTGTGCTTCTGATTATGCAACTCAGAGATGTTTAAAGTGGGATTTCCTTAGCTGTGCTTTGAATACGGTTACTGCTAATGTGCTTCTGTTTAAGGTGCCTTTAGGTTCAAATGATCCTTCCTTTTGCATGTATAAATTCACTCTGGACCAAAAAAAACCTTTCGCCAATTGAACATGTTAACTGATAGTCTAAGGTAACGGCATTGCTTTAATCCTATATTACTAGCTATTTGCTTATTAAGCATGGTGTCACAAGTCTAAATCAGAACTCCATTGACCCTAATTTAATTTAAGTGTATACTGTGGGCTCTATTTATAATCACTACTAAGTTGATGTTTCATTGCAAAGGTATATTACTGCTGATAGTTAAGAGGGTAGCTGAATTAAAATTTCTGCATTTAAGTTCAGTTTGGAATGTTTCTAGTATGTGGATTTGCTGACTTGAATGGGATTTAAGTTGCCATTAAGTTCATGTTCTGAACTTACAGTGCAGGGGCATTAATTGTTTTTTTTTACTCTAGCTCCAAATTATAGACATCTTCCTACATGGTCCACATTTGAATGTCTGCATTACTCATTCTGT
>JASKGM010025275.1:34941-65553 GCA_034509205.1 Ceratonia siliqua | reverse complement strand
AAAAAAATTCAAAAAAATTTCAAAAGATAAGTATTAAAAATAATTTAAAATATAAAGTAGAAAGATTAAAAAAATTAAAAAAGATTTTTTTACTATTTTTTTCAAAATTTTTTTTTATTCTTTTAAATTATTTCTTAAAATAAAAATTTTAAAAAAATTATAAATTTTAAAAATAAAATTTAAAAATAATAAAAAATCTACAGTATGAATACTCAATCCAAAAAAAAAAAAAACCAATAGTACTTGCTTTCACATCCTTTTTCAACTTGGCAATAGCTTTTGAACCTTTGAATCCATACATCGGCATGGGAAATTTGGCAAGGCAATTCATCGCTTGATTGATGTCATGTCGTACAAGAGAAAAAGTTATTTTTATTTTTTTTAAAATTTTTATGTGTTTGACTAAGACTTAATTAAATAAAAGCATAATTTATTTTTGTGTGTAAAAAAGAAGTAATAATTAGAGTTTTTAATTTGAAACTTACAGAATTAAACAAAAATATCTCTACTCAGAATTAAAATTATAAATAAGTCAAATCATTATGTCACTATTTCATAAAATATATTTTATTGTGCTATAATTTTTTATAATCATATTTAAACTTTTTAAAGTGTTGCTATACAAACTTATTTTTATTAAATATTATCAATTTAAAATATGTAATAAATGTTCATAATAATACTAATTTATGATTGATTTATTAATAAAAATATTATTATATTTTAAATTATTACAAAAATTAATTAAAATATCCAAAATGAATATCTTAAATCATTTCTTCGTTCAAATAAGATTGATTGCAAAGCATTTTTACATTTAATAATTTAATAATAAAAAACACTTTGTTGAACTTAAAAGATAAATTAAACACTAAAATAATATTCATAAAAGTGCTTGTCAAACATTAAATTACTTCTTTGTTATTGTGGTTTTTTTTTTAAAAAAAAAAACAAATTTCATAACAACATCAATCAGTACTCAGTTTGGAAAATCTCCTTTGATATGTGCTTAATTAAAGGCCCCCTCAGAAGAAGGAAGAAAAGTTTTTTCCTTTTTGGAAAAGAAAAAAAATGAGGATAGGCGTGTGTAATTTTTTACCTATATATTTAATAATAGTTGGTAAAATACAAGTTATTTGGTAAATGATTGAAATAACCTCATTCTTAAGGCATTTATATTAGAGATAATGTCGAGGGAGTTTTGTCATGAATGATGAAACACAACATAAACGATGATGATAAGGTTCGTGCTTAATTAAATATTTTTCAATGAAATTTATATTTTTAACATAACATGATAAAAAATCTAAACATAAAATTATTTATTTTTCTTATATCATATAAAAAATACAGTGCCTATATTAGTATCTCATAGTTAAATTTTAATAAATAATTATATTATTTATTATTTAACATTAAATTAGTAATAAAAATATCATAAAACCGAGTCAACTGTAATATAAATAGAGACCATAAGGGACGTCACTGTACATCCAACCAAAATCTTCCGATTTCTGCGGTCTCCAATAGTCTACGCAGCTTGACTGTGGGCTAAGCCTCGGAGTCTCAGACCCCGGCGTGTTTGCTTATATCTTTGTCCAACCCAGCCGGCAGCTGAGACAGTTCTTCATTATCTGTCAGCCACATAAGAAAGCCCTTCCAAACAAGGCTAAGAGTAAGACTAAAAAGGAAAATAAATAAATAAAGTATTATAAAAAAAAAAGAAACTCGGAAAATAAAAAATTTTCTTACATGTCCGAGAATAATGGCCTTCGGCAATCACTGACTTTCCTTTTACAATTTCATACTTGATGCTCTTGAATTGCACAAATTCAACCCAAACCCTTCTTCACTGGGTTGAGAAGGCCTATACAAAATCAGTGAAACCCTAGAGCATTTCGGCGGAGCAATGACGACGACAGCGAGTCTAGGTGGTGGCGGGGAGGACCGGGTCCTCGCCACGGCTCAGCAGATCGTGAAGAGCCTCAACACCCCTGAAGAGGTTCGCCAAGACATGCTTTTGATCTTCTCTAGCTTCGATAATCGCCTTTCCAATATTACCCATCTCATCAATGGCCAAGATTCCAAGTCTTCTGATGCAGAAGACCTTTACCTCTTCGAAGCCTCTGAGAAAGTCATTCTCCGTTGGGACGCCTCCGTTTCTGGAGAACCTTCCCGGCAGTCCACCTCGCTTCTCGATTCGCCCGATGATGCCGAGGAGTATTTTTCTGCCGTCGACGAGATCATTCAGTGGATTGAACAAATTTCGATCTCTCCGTCTGATAAAAGTAGCCAAATATTGTTGGACCGGGCGGAGAAGGCGATCCAGATTGCCATGTTGAGGCTGGAGGACGAGTTGCGCCATGTCTTGATTCGGAACACGGTCCCACTCGACGCTGATAGTCTCTATGGCTCTATCAGGAGGGTTTCTCTCTCGTTTGCCTCTAATTATGGGGAGATTGGCGAACATTTAGAGAGCTTTGGCGAGGTCAATGATCGCGGCTCTCAGCGGTTTCACGAGCGAGGTGCGAGCTTGGGTGATGATGTCTTCTTCGATGTGATAAATCCGGATGCGGTGGTGGAGCTGAAAGAGATTGCTGATCGGATGATTAGGTCTGGGTATGAAAAGGAGTGCCTTCAGGTTTATAGCAGTGTCCGTCGTGATACCTTGAATGAGTGTTTAGTTATCCTAGGTGTTGAGAAGCTGAGTATTGAAGATGTTCAAAGGGTTGAGTGGAAATTATTGGATGAGAAAATGAAAAAATGGATACAAGCTGTCAAAGTTGTTGATAGGGTGCTTCTGACTGGCGAGAAGAGGCTATGTGATAGTATATTTGGTGAACTGGACGAGATCAAGGAGATCTGCTTCAATGAGAGTGCAAAAGGGTGTGTTATGCAGTTATTGAATTTTGCTGAGGCCATTGCAATTTGTAAAAGATCTGCAGAGAAATTGTTTAGGATATTGGATATGTATGAGGCTTTGAGGGAAGCGTTGCCTGACCTGCAGGCTATGGTTTCAGATGAGTTTGTGATCAGTGAGGCCAAAGGAGTGCTAACTGGACTTCGTGAGGCGGCCAGAGGGACATTTGCTGAGTTTGAGAATGCTGTTCGGAATGAGACTTCCAAAAAGGCAGTCATAACTGGTGACCTTCATCCATTGCCACGTTATGTGATGAATTACTTGAAGTTGCTCGTGGATTATAGTGACCCTATGGACTCAGTTATAGAATTTAGCGAAGAAGATCTGGAACATTTTCAAAACAAGTATGGTGGTGATAGTTCTCAGTTAGAGACTATGTCCCCTTTAGGACGGAGAATGCTGTTATTAATATCAGAACTTGAGTATAATCTAGATGAAAAATCAAGACTTTATGAAGATAATGCAATGCAGTATATATTTTTGATGAACAATGTTCATTACATGGTACAAAAAGTTAAAGACTCTGATCTGCGGAAAGTATTGGGAGATGACTGGGTTCGAAAGCGCCGTGGTCAGATCCGCCAGAATGCTACAGCCTATCTCAGAGCCTCTTGGAGCAAGGCGTTGTCCTGTTTGAAGGATGAAGGGATTGGAGGGAGCTCTAATAATGCCTCAAAGACGGCTTTGAAGGAAAGATTCAAGAATTTCAATGCATGCTTTGAGGAAATATATAGGATTCAGACAGCTTGGAAGGTCCCAGATGCTCAGCTTCGTGAAGAGCTACGAATCTCTATATCAGAGAAGGTGATTCCAGCATACCGCTCGTTTGTGGGAAGGTTTAGGAGTCAGCTAGAGGGAAGGCATGTTGGGAAGTACATAAAGTATACACCAGAGGATTTAGAAAACTATTTATTGGATTTATTTGAAGGATCACCTGGTGTATTGCACCACCTAAGGAGAAAAAGTACATAGGATATAGGTCTCTCATAACAGGTGAACTGCTTTTAAAAGGATTAGTTTGAAAAGATTTCCTTTGTCACATTTAAAAGGATTAGTTTGAAAAGATTTCCTGTGTCATGTGAATCTTGTATCTTGATAGGTTGTTTATTTTACCGGTCTTAATCTTAAAAGAACAGGATTTTGTGAAACTAAACACTCCCTCCCCTTCTCAAACAACCAAAAAAGATTAACAGATTTTCTTCTCTCCATCATATACCGTGATAACATTTGTATTGCTGCCATACAGTATTCTCAGTTGAAATAGTTTTCTACATCTCATGGCTAATTTAAATCCTGATCTTTTGTTTTTATATTTCTGCATTTTGCATATGGTGGTTTCCTTATTTGTTGAAAGAGAATTGGGCTTTGTTAATTTGCATATTCCCTATATTAGTGTGTGCACGTCTCATGTTTTGCTGAAAATAATCAAGGTTTGGAAATTATCCATATACATAGCAGAAGCTGGATCCAGGCTCACTAGAAGTGTAATGCTCAGTATTGATATTCACTAATGAAAAGGCTTATACGATGATCACAATATGCGGATAAACCAGGAAGAGTTGTACGAAATAGATCACAGTCATCTTGATATTGTCTGATAAAATGATGTGAGAATGGGTTAGTGAGTAGTGAGAGTAAAGGCTAGGCATTGCTGTGTTATACATATTGTATTTTCTCACACCAACTATGAACATTGTTAGACGCTATATCTTCTTACCTTTTTCCTGGCACAAGTTTGGACTCCCTTTAAAGTATTATCTCAGTTAGCTGTAGCTATGTCGATATGTTACCGTGCCTTTGCCTCAAACTCTACCTTCCGTTTCCGGGTAATGTATTAAAAGTTAAAACTTATCTGGGCAGATGTGTTTCTCTTTTGTATTAATTAAATTCTCACATAAGCATACTCAGTTATTCGCCAGTGTTAAGACTTCAGGAAAAGGCATCCAACATATTTGAAACTTGATTATTGTCTTTCCAGCATACTTATTACTTATCAATGTTATTATTCATTATTGCATCTGAAAACAAATAAAGGAATCATTCCAGGGTATTTGGCACTGCATTTGTGGTTTCGTCCCCCTAATCTTTGCAATTATACTCTTTAATATATTGATGGGATTACAAAACAATTCTGGATTAATATAAAATTTTGTGATTATGATTTATATATATAATAGGAATTTTTAATTTAATGATGGATTTTGTGAGAAATTATTCTTATACAAAGTTATTCTATTGTAGAAGATTGATTTTGATTTATACTAACTAGTGTCGATTAAGCTTTCCTTTATATATAAATAATGAGGAAGAAAACAGAATGAGAGAAATGAAAACTAAATATATATTAAAGCATGTAATATTTTTAGGTTTATTATTTTGTTAATGCCAAAATATGAATGCTTGAGCAGTTCAACAGTTTAACATGAAAATTTCATGTTCTATTGCGAGTAATTTAATTTGATAATGTGAAAGACAACTATACTATCCAGATTTGAATTATATTTGACATTTATAGTATAATGAATATTTTTTTAATTAAAGGAATAATAAAATATCTAATGCGCACGACAGAAAGTCATACAAGTACATGTTAGTAGAGTTGACAGAGTTTGACCAGTCAGTATTGAATGTTGACTAAAATTTCATACATCGATTCTTTGACTGAATTGATTTTATATTAGTTATGTATATTAGTTACTTTTTTTATTTTAAATTATTTATTATTTTAGTAATTTTATTTTATTTTAAATTATTTATTATTTTATATATTATTAATTATTTTTTTTAACGTTATCCTTATTTATTATTATTTTCAATAAAATAATAATAAGAGTTTAAGTTGACTTTAATAAGAATAATTTAGTTAAGTATAATTATTTTTTATTAGAATTAAAGTTATTTAATATCTACCTTAATTTTTGTACCATTACCTTAAATGACAGATAATTTGAAACAGAAAAAATATTATTTTTTTATTATTTATTGAGTTAATTATTTTTTAATATTTTAAATTAAATACACTATATTTTAGAATAATATTTTATTATATTAAAAAATATCTTAAAATAACACTACAGAATAATATTAAAGTTTCAATAATTTGGTTTACTCATCTATTAGAAGCCAATCAGGATTCAAGACAAGTTTTCATCTCTTAGTTTTGAATAATCTGTTTTCTGTGAGATAGAATCACTTCCGTTCTATGTTAAATGCTATAACATTTTTTATATAATTTGAATTTCATTTCATTGATGGATAACTAGATAAGATCTAGTCATATGAATTATGACCGTTCATTTATTTTTAAATAATTATGATATATTTTATTTTAATTATATATAATTAAATTTTAATTTTAATTACATGTAATATAATAAAAAAAAATCATACATTATAATGATGTAAAAATAAATATACAACCACGATCTAATTATATTTCATTCTATTGCTGGATTCAGCAATCCAATCCCAATCAGCTATTACTTGTTATATCTTGGTCCGCCTGATTTTTTGACAGTTCTCTCTTTTATTGATTCGAGTTACATTATCATTGGGATACCAATGCTACAATTTCCTTGTCTTTCTGAAGGAGCAGCCTGATTTTACTTCCAGAAATATTTTTGCATGGACTCGCTCTACATTAACCACACTATTCCATTGGTGAGACATAATTTTAAAGCGTCTGATACATGATATGACACCAATAAACTAGTGGATAAACTAAGCTCCTGCAAGAAAAATACTTTTACTTTCCTCCATCAATGACTGCAACGTTGTTAAAACATACGTGCAACAACCAACCTTATCCCAACTTGGACCTGATAGGAACACAGCATAAGTCCCAATGGTTTTCCCTGACGCAAGCAATTGCGGATCTGTTAACCAAGCGGCTACTAGGATTTTGATTGCAAAAGAGTATCACAATACAGAAAACACATGCGGATGAAGAAGGGGCCTACTTTACAAAAGAGTTGACCAAGTTCATGGTTACAGCAGAATTTACACAAAATCTCTCTCACACTGGTGAAGCGAATACAAGTAACTTGTAAACTGCCAATGTTACAAGGGCCAAAGTCCACCTTCTTCAGAAGCAGAGAGAGATCAATGGGAACTCGAAAGTTGTTTAATTTCTTAAGCCTGTTAAACCCTGCTGTTTGGAGGCAGGGGGAGAACACCATCAAAGAAGTCACCAAAATAGCCACGGGGCTCATGTACTAGCTTTGAGATGATATCCCTGAGTGTGATCACTCCTTCCAGATTTCCATCATCATTTACAACATAGATCCGATGAATCTTCTCATGGTCAAGCAATTGAATCAATTCTTTGATTGTGCAGTCCTTTTTGCATGTAACCAAGTCACTTAACATTGGGAAGGCCTCTTTATGTGTCTCTAAGTAGCTTCTAACAGCCGTCAGGAAGTCTTTTACTGTAATAGTTCTGTTATAATATGAACAACAACCAATGAGTAGGTATCCAATAGAAGAACAAAAGAAAGAAGTGATGGGTAATGGCATTATGCAGTCTAAACAAGTTCTATCCAGGGAAATATTTCTAGTACTACCGTAGCATTTATGCTTTGCCATGTAATTTATTTTTAAATTATAATTAAGTTAGTTGCAAAAATTTAGGAAGAAATTGCTTATGTGTCAAAACCTTTATGGTAATAGTATTCAATTTTTAGTACTACAGTTGTACTAGAAATGTTCTCTCTATCCAGGAGATCAAATGTGAAGTCAAACCTATAATCATGGTAAATTTCTGGAGCAGTTAGCAAATAATGAACATCTCGTAGGCTAATGTTACCCATTGCCCTGCTGCCACCCCTTTCGATTACAGGTACTCCTCCAATCCTCTTTTTCTTCATCAGATTAAATGCTTGAAGTACTGGTTCATCCTCATAAACCTGAATACAAGAAAAAAATCCACTTTTCTAAGTTTAGAGCAGTATCCACTATCCAGACATATTCAAGTATATAAATCTTATGCTAAAGACATATGGGAAAGCTTTTACTCCAGATGTATTGGAATTATGGGAATCAAAAGTTGACGCATTTTAACACAGTAAAACAAACTGCAATTGAAGTATACTACCCTATTGCAGAGTAGATAAATTCCCGTATCTAAGCCTATGCAATACATGTCAGCAAGGAGGAATATGTGAGGGCTAGAGAATTATAGTTACTATGGCATGGCATATTGCAAAAGGGATTAGCCTATCATAAGGCTGCACAGTAGAGTCTAGAATTATGCTAATACTAATCTTTAGTATTGCAGCAGGTATATTATTATCTTGTGTAGCATGAATGTTAGTAATGGTGTGGTATAGATAACAATGTACACCATTTCCCATCAGCTGATGTGGAACGCCAACTTAAGACGGTTACACACCTTGATGATACGATTAGGTGTCATCACAGGAAGACCAACTTCAGATAGTTTCTTGGTTCCCCAACTTTCGAACCACTGAAGCCCAGCGCATTCTGCCAACATATGAATAACGGCAGACTGTGTAATAACGTTATCAATTCTTCCTGCACCCAAATCTACCACGGGAATACTCTTCATATTGTACTTCGAAAGCAGCAATAGCATGGTCAGAAATGAGTCTGATCTCTGCAAAGCAAGAAATGGGGCCCAGCGGAATGACCCTGAAATATCACAAACCTGTATGCTAAAGAGTTAGCTGGTGAAATAAGACTAAAGCAAACCAAATGAAGAGTTGGGACAATAATCAATTAAATGATTTTTTTAATCATAGTTGCAAATGGGAATATACAACCTTGGTATTCTTATAAAGTTCAGAAGAAGTCAGATCCTCAAAAAAGTTGCCTGAAGTTGTTGCAGCAGATCCAAGGCCTAAGCCCTTAAGCTCTAGCACAGAAGTCAATCCATTAGCTACATTTGCAATAGCACATCCACTGGATGGACTCCTAGGAGATGGAGGTTCAGACTGTCAAGGAAATCAATTCTTACATTGGCTTAGTGTGAAAATGAAGCATACAAGAAAACTACTACAACAATCACTGGTGTCATATCATAGTTAAATTACTTCCCCTCTTCAAATAAGTCCTTGATTGAATTGAGAACAATATCATGCATAGCAGCCATCACGCCCTCACCAAAAAGAAAAAAAAAATTCTTTGTGAGTCCTAGTCTTTCTCCCCTCCAAGAGAGTGAGGTACAAGACCCACTTTGTATAAAATGAGAGGTGGTTTTTTTTTTGGAAAACTTTTGAAAACTCAACGCAGACTGGACAGGTCAGTACTCAGTTGAACCAAGGTATTCATATTCCCTGAACATGTTTAAGTATACAAAAATCAGTCGTCAGTTTTATGTCCTTCACTACACTACTCAGCAACAAAACCAAAACCAAAATATGCGAACCACATACCATTTTTTTAATAATATATAAATTACTTTTTTTTTCTTAGTTTGGTACATTAATCCATGAAGGTAAATTGGTATGCTAACCTGATGCAGAATCCATACAACAATTCCCGCAAACTCAACTATTCCAATATATCTGTCAATCCAACTAGCATCTTCAGGTGCATCAACATCCACCACAGGTGCGCTCAGAATATTGTGGTGTGCCAGTATTTTAACAGCTTCCGCTAGGGTGGCATTTGATTTCATCTCAATCACTGAACACAAAAATTTTACATATTGAAGCAGAACCCAAATTAGAGAGAAGGAACATAAGAAAATAAAAGGGGTATATCATACCACTACCAGCTGATACCAAGACAAAGACGGATAATGAGAAGAAATGGGCGTCGAATATAATATTTGTGTTAGATATCGTTAAAAACTAAATTTACATCTGGGTAGAATCAAAATCAAATATTATCCAATGATTCAATCATCCCAGGCGTTGATAATCACATATCATATGCGAGTTAAATACAATCGTTACCTAGGTTTGAAGGAGCTGAAGGGAAAGCAGAAACGGGGATGCTTTCGAAGCAAACGTTGAGCTTCTCAGTAGGACTTAGCTGTGCCTCCTGAACGTCCCACAAATCCTCCACTTGCATCCCCAGCTTCGCCTCTGGGCTCCGGGGACTCTCTGCCATTGTCGCCATAGCTCTCTCTCTCCTCTTTCTCTCTCTCTCTCTCTCTCTCTCTCTCTCTCTCTCTCTCTATGGTTTGCCTCTGTCTCTTTCTGTCTAATTGCAATGCTGACAAGCTTAAGATTATCACTTTCGCATAAATAATTGAATAATAGGTTACTTAAGTCTACTCTCACTTCACCCTGCTATCTTATACCTGAGATCTTTACCGTTAAATGTGTATACTTTTGACCTTTCTTCATTGACCTTTAGACTATAGAAACGTGTTCGGCTCTGATTAGGCTACTCATGGTCAACGTGAATGGTCTTAACCACTTACTCTTCGCTTTCCTTATCCAAATTTGTAATATTTTAGCGACACATCCTCATCCGGTTTTAACTATGGGCCATAAGTGCGTGCTACACTAACATGCGACACAACGTGCTTTGCGCACATGGACCTAACTCGCAGTAGTTAACTAGTTAAGCCAATTCAATGATATCCAATCTTCTACTTCTCTAATATTCATTGACGGTATCGTTTTTTTTTTTTTTAAATTGTCCTTTGATACTCATTTACTACTAAATTCTTACTTGCTATTGGTACTAAATTTTTAAATAGTGTCCTATATTTTTTATTTTTCATACAAAAATAATTAGTTATAAAATAATTATTTAATTACAAAAATGGCAATTTTTTTATAATAAGATATCATTTTATAAAGAAAAAAAATAAATGAATAATATCTAATAGAATTTGATAGTCATGAAATATTAAATAAGAATCAATATCTTAATGAATATCAAATAATAATTTTTCTTTTTTTTTTGGGATAAAACATTATGTTGTGTTTAATGATATAATACTTTTTATTAATGTCACTTTTTATCATATAAATTAAAATATAAATAAGATACTAATAAAGAATCCAAATGTCATTAAATACTGCATAAAAATATAATACATTCAAAGCACCCTAAAATAATTTTTATTCTTCCTCGTTTTCTTCAACTTCCTTCTCTTTATGTTTATTTTTAAGATTTTTATCATAAGATGTTCATCAAGATCACTTGAAAATATTAAATACTATCTGATATATATTTGGTTTTAAACATTAGAACATGATAATGTTTGTCCCTTCATATTTTCCTTTTGGGATGTATTTGGTTTCAAATAAATGGAAATATTAAATAGTAATATATCATGATATAAATCTAAATATATTAACATTTTTCATTTCTTAATTTTCTATTTTCTCATTTGCAATCCTACAACCACACAAAAAAAAATCTAATCTTGGTTTTATTGATATAACATTAAATGAGAAAGATATTTATAGTTGATTGCCCATTAATTGCTATATTCTTTTACAAAAGCCATTTAATTCCATGGTGGATATAAGCTGAACAAAATTTGAATGAAAAAGATATTTATAGTTGTGATGTATTTAAATAATTTATTACTTATTATTTTTGTATTTTCATTTATACTAACTACACATTTTTAATATGATAAATCTTATATAGTTGAGATTATGACGTAACAAAATCGATATTTACGAAGGGAACAAAATCAACCAGTACTTGAGATGCAGTCAATCGAAGAGTCCACAGACTTTCACAAGGTGCACCTTCCGTATATATAGCACAGAGGAGGTTTGCGGTCGTGGTGTGCGGCAACAGTCTTAACTTTCAAGACCCCACTCGACTTCTTCCTCTCTCTCTCTCTCTCTCTCGCTTCGTGGTGTTCTGCGAGGGTTTTTCTTTGGACCCATGGAGGCCTCGTCTTCGCACTCGTCCGATACAAATCCGTCAGCGTCTCGGGCTTCTGACTTCCTCGTTAATCTTCCCTCTCGCGGCCTCTTCTCATCTACCGTTATTTCTTCGAATCCGGTGATCTTTTTTGTTTCCGCTCTGTTACTTGCATTCCTGAATTCTATGCACACCACTCTTTTCTTTTCGCTCCAATTTTCTTGGCTATTTGGTTTGATTAGGGAAATTAACTGATATAGTATTAGTAATTGAATATAGTTTGGATGCTTAGGTGTTTTATAATTAGGAGCAGCGCTAAGATGGGAGTGATATTGATGTGCTTCCATTCTCACTTGGATATCAGATTATAGGTATATTGGAGGCAGCATTGGCCTTTACTGCCTTGAGAATACCAAGTGATATTTTGTGAAAGATCAAGAAAAGGAAACTTTATCGTTTCACTTTTGTATGGGTCCTTTAAGATGGGATGTTGTTAAATTTTGGGATCTGAAGAACAGTCCATTTTTTTTGTGGAACCATTGGCATAAGTAAGACGTGTTCCTTACGTAGTTGTGTGTCTTTATGTGCTAGCCTCAAACAAGAATACTCATTGGTGGACTGGGGGAAGGCCCCTTTTATTTGTTTTCCTTTAGATATTTTATGTAGTATGTTTTTTACTGTTACAAATAGTCAAATACTCCAGTTCACGTTAATCATATAATTAGTTGTGAATTGTAGCCATTTGTTAATCTTTTTTCCTTAGCAGAAGAAATAGAGAGCTATTTTATGCTTTCCATTTTTTTTTTTAGTCCATGGGATTTTTAAAATTGCTTTGATTGATAGTGGAATAAAAGATTAGGAACACTGAAGAATGTGCACTGGCATATTGTCTATGTAATGTTGGGCGGGTGGGGTTGAAAAGACTGAGATGCTGATTTAATCTACGGACTCTTATTTGAATAGGCACCTAAGCTTGCTGATGGTAATATTATGCATGCAATTTATAATAATTGATTTATAACTCCATTGTATGAAGTATCATGACTATTACTGCAAATAGAGTTGTGAGCCTTTTTTAAGAGAGTATAAGAGTTTTATTTTTACATTTATTTTCCATTTAACAAATTGCACTCCTTATTTAATTGTTTAGTGATATGTTTATTCTGCTTTCATTGATGCACATTTACTTGCAATCAAGTGACCATACTTATATTTCTTGACATAGACAATGATATTTACCCCACATTTGTTGGGATGATTAGCTGAACATGGAAGTGTTATTTTTTTATGATAACTCTGATATTATATCCAAATTGTTTGACTATGATCTTCTAATCATGTTTGGCAAACAACTGTGCAGGGTGGGATACGGGTTTATATATGCGATCATGATACCTCGCCACCAGGTCTTCTCACACATTCATCTTAAAGTATTTCAGCATGCTGTTGCAGCTTGTAAAGCATACTGTAACAGATGAAAAATCCTTTTTTTATTATTGTTCCTTATAGAAATTTATTCTTCTCTAAAAATGCCGCTTAAGCTCTCATACGTAATTATTAGTGTTATATATTATTTAGCTCATGAGTTTTCTTCGCTTCACCAGAATCATAAGAATGGCTTTCTAGCCTCCATAAGAAACTAAAATACTACGCTTGACCAGTTTCAGATGTTACTCATTTGAACATAACATACCCTGTTGAGGGATGGCCACCATGTATTGAGATAAATAGTATATTTATGTGTCCATTATAGTGTATTTAGATTTGTCCTTGTCTACTGTAGGCATATGAAGAACAATTTAGTATGGACAAGTTACATCACAAGTGCTCGATTTAGTATTCTTACATTGTAAAATTCCTGCATAAAAATTTAGCATGCATATTTCATGCGAAGCAATTTAAAGATTATGATATCAGAAAGTTCGATTTTCTAGGCAATTATTTGTAAGTTAATATGAAAGTCTAACATTATGATGTTCAATAGCTATTTTCATCAACTTTGTCAAACATGTAGACCTTTATCATCTTAATTTTCCTAATCTAAAGATTCATTTAAAAATTATGCTTGTTATTATTTGGTTTTCCATGTACTTCATCGCTATTGTGGTATCATTTATCCTCCCATCCCCTTGGTCATTTTGTCATGATATATGCTTTTAACTTGGGTTTCATCCCATCTATGTTAGCTACCTCCTCAGTGTGATAAAACATGAACATATTTTAGAGTGGATAATTGTTGTATAGTGGAAATTCTGACTCTGTCGCATATCCAGAGGACCAACATATTAAGACAAATCAACAGAACATACTGATTAGATCGCTCACGCTTAAGAAATACAAGGGTGATTCCAGTTCAAAGGATGGAACTGAGGGTTCAAGGAAGAGGTATTATCCCCATTTCCCACCTTTTGTGGAAAAGTGATGTTTTAATTACTTGATATAATCTTATATACAAGATTATCAATAAAATTTTATGCATTTTCTCTATTTTGTGAACATCTTTTGAGATAATTTTGTCTTGCTACACCTTTGTTGTGAACCACTTTTGACATCTGCCACCCATTCTTGAATGTGTATATTTATCTTGGTTGAGTGTCTTTGAACCTGATCCCATTCCTTTTTTTTTTTTTTTAATCAGGACTGGTGAAAAGCATCTGGATAGCAGAGCTTCAGCTAAGAGAACAAATAGTCAAGTAAACTCCCGACAAGGTGGATTCATATGGTCTTTGTATAGCATTAGCATTTGGTTAAGCCTCATATTTATTACAAGACTTCTCTTCCATTCTTCTGCACCATTTTAAGCATACCTGTGTTTGTTAATAATTGGAATATATATAATATTATTAGCTCATCATGCCTATACAAAAGTGGGACCATTTTTTCCCATGAATACATCCTGAATGTCCGGTAATTATCTGTTTGATAATGTGTGTCAATCTGTTTTCCTGAGTGGATATGTATTTAGTAATGGTTTAGAAATGGTGGAAAGGGAACAAAGGAAAGTGTTTGGGAAGTGAGGATGTTCAGAAAGGATCATAACAAGTAAAAAGTCTTTTTTATAACTTTGTTTCCTTGCTGTGTATGTTGCATCCTTAATTCTTGGAATTTCTTTTGGCCAATTGTGTCACATCTTTTAGCATATCATGTATACAGGTACATTAATTAGAATTGTTCATTGATGTCTCAATTTTTTTTCTTCCCAATATGATGTGCATCTGGCCTAAGTATGGAGTGTGTCCTTGGTCTTGTATATGTACTTGTAAATCCGAATTCACAATATACCTACCAAGGACTTGGGTTTGTTGAGGAATATCATATAAGTAACTTAGGTTTGTAGATGACTGTGGATACTGGATAATATTGGTTAATGGTTACTGGTTTCTGTTTCCATGCTTTCATATCTAAATGAAGTAAGTGCAGCCTTAGTAAGTTATGGTTGGCAGTCTTTTTATTGTCTACAATTTGCTGTATTTAACATTTTTACGTTGACTTTTTTTGGCTTTCAAACTTGCAGAGGGATCAAACAGTCATACATCTACTAGGGACTTCCAGAGCTTGACTGTGGAGAGGCTTCGAACTCTTCTGAAAGCTAAAGGTCTTTCGCCCAAAGGAAAGAAGGCAAGATTAAGACAAAATGCATGCATACATAAGTTGATCTCACCATCTTGGCTGCTTTTATTTTTGAACAGGCAACAATATTTTACTTAATGGCATATAGTCTATTGGTGGTACATATTTATCATGATGACATAATCTTTTCAAATTTATCGTATCTCATTCCTTTAAGTTAATAGAATGTCGACTGACGTATAGTGATCCATGACTGATTATTGTTGAAAGTTCTTGCTTGTTTTATTTATTCTTTATGGGAGTTTGTATTTACTAATACCAGAAAATAATATGTGTAGGATGAGCTGATTGGACGTCTAAAAAGTGCAAATAGTTAAGCATAGCGTGGAGGGAAGAATACTCCGTCCATGGAGACATGATGCAAGAGTAGATAGTGTTCCGTTAGTATCTTAGAATCAGGAGCTTCTGATTTTTTTTGTCAAGTATCAGTGCAAACTGCAGTATGAACCGCAGTTACAATATTCTTTTTGTGCTTTCGTTTCGTGTGTTTAAATATTATCCCATGTTTTCTGTTTATGTTTGTGTATCGTGTTTTTAGGTCAGGCCTAAAATGGCTAAATTAGTTTCACCAAAATACATCTATTGCTTCCCTCGCCTTTACCCTTTTCCTTGAGAAATAAGCCCCGTAAAAAAGTCAAGTAACCAGAAGCCCACTGGGAGCGTTCATTGTTTTTCACTAGTGGGGAAATTAAAGGGGAGAGTTTATCCTACCGTCACTTTTAGGATAGAATGTATAACTTTTTTTATTTTTTTGTTTTTAATATTAATAAATTATTATTTATATCATATGTTTTTTAAGAATTTTTTAAAATGTTTTTATATTTTTTAAAATATTTATATTTGTAAATAAATAATATTAAAAAAATTATGGATGAATAGTATAAAAATTTTAAAAAATGGTTAAAAAATTATTTTTAAATGTCAGAATATATGGTGAGCAAGCACCAAATTAGTATATGGTGACCAAGCACCAAATTATAATTGGAAGATCATTACGTTCCATTCTCTTTCTTCTCCAATGCCAAGCTAAGACCCACGATGTTCAGCCCCTTCAGCCATCATTGACGCTGGACAGTCGTCATTTCTAGCACCGTTTATGACCTTATGCAACCCCCTTGAACCTCAAGTTCAACCTCCACACTGCACGATCTGGTCCTATTGTTCTGCAACAAAGAGAGACAAAGGGAGGGGGGAGGGGGGAGATGGGAGACGAGAGTTTTGGATATGAGAGAAAGGGAAGGGGGAGATGAAAAACTTTTTTTTTCAATTTTAATAAAAACTGTAATAAATTTAAAAAAATTTATTTGTAAATTAAAATTAAAAATTCTTAATAATATTTTATAATTTTGTATTTAATTTTAACAAATTAATTTATAAACTTTACAATTAAGTATTTTTTTTATCTAAACAACAATATAAAAAAATATTTCTACCATTATTTTCAATAATTTTACTTGTATAAAAGTATTTTTATATTCTTACATTTGAACGCAACACATAATTTTTTTCAATAAAATTACTTTTATATAATTACATCTAAAGGTCAAATAATTATTTTTTTTAAAAGAAAATTAACACTTTTATCTAAAGCGCTTGCTAAAAAAACACAATCACATCTAAATAGCTTCTAAAGGCAGGATAGGGCAATGCGGTTGTGTGAATTAATGGTTATCATAATGTGGGCATGATATCGCATTGATTTATTTTTAGGATTGAAAGTATATTCAATTTCCTTGAGATTTTTGATACAAACACATAATTGATACAAATACGACAGGTAGAACTCACCCCAAAAGACTAGTCCTTGTGGGAGGGGTAGCCTACCACTTGTACCCTACACCCAGAAATCTCTTCTTGCCATTTTTTCTTTCTTTTTGGGATGCTTTTCCATTCCTTCGGATCACTGTCAGGGGCCACTAGCCTTTGTCCTCTAAAGACTAGTCCATTAGGAAAAGGCATAATCCATCACCCTTAGACAACGACGTCCACGACGTTGGTCATATTCTCAGGTAGCCTACTACCTGTAGCTTACACTTAAGATTTGTCTTTTTGTTCTACTTTTTTTTGTTTCTTTCAAGCTTCTTTTCTTTTTCTGGGGCCATTAGCCTGCCGCCTTTCACTAATGCTACTGCCACCCAGGGCTGAACTTCTCTGATACCATTGATACAAACACGACAAATAGAACTTACTCTAAAAAATTAGTCCATTAGGGGAGGGTGCCTGACATGCTTATATATTCACAACCCACTCATTTATAGGCGATGTGAGACTTAATATAGCACTCTAACAATAAACATGGCAGGTAAAACTCACCTCAAAATACTATTTCATTAGGGGGGATGCCTGTCATGATTATATAACTCACAACCCACCCATTTCTAGACGATGTGGGACTTACCATAGCACCCTAACAATTCATCACCCTTAGACAGCGACGTCCACGATACTAGTTGCATTCTCAGGTAACCTACTACTTGTAACCTACACCCAGGATTTATCTTTTTGCCCTACTTTTTTTTTTTCTTTTGGGCTTTTTCCCTTTCCCTGGAGCCACTGGCCTACCTCCTTCCAGCATAGTCGTCGCCACCTGGGACTGAACTGCTCTAATACCATTGATACAAACATAGTAGGTAGAACTCACCTAAAAAAATTAGTCCTTATGAAAGAGGTAGCCTATCATATGTAACCTACACCTAGGGAATCTCTTCTTGTACTTTTTTCTCTTTTTTTCCGACGTCTTTCCATTCCTTGGGGACTTGGGGTCATTGTCATGTGCCATTGGCCCTTGTCCCCTAAAGACTAGTCCTTGTGGGAGGGATAGCCTACCACCTATAGCCTGTACCTAGGGTTTGTCTTTTTGCTTTATTTTTTTTTTTTAGCTTTTTTTCTTTCCCTAGGGTCACTGGCTTACTACCGCTCGGGATCGAACTATTTTGATACCATTGATATAAACACTACAAGCATAACTCATCCTAAAATATTAGTCCATTACGAGAAAGTGCATGTCATGCTTATATATCCCACGACCCACCCATTTATAGGCAATGTGGGACTTACCATAGCACCCTAACAGTTTTTCATACTTTAATAACTTAATTGGATAATAAGATTCTGATCTTGCATGCTAAATCTTTCCAGTCGTTACTCTGTCTTGGCTTTCCAATAAATTAAATGGCTAACTTTCCATATGAAAAATGTTGTTGACTATTGTTTTAATGAGAATATTTGTCATGATGCATAGGCGTTGTACCCTAATTAATTTGGTCAGTCAAAAATTTCTCATAAAATGACAGATAATAACGATCCTAAACACTATAACAGTGATCAAACAAGTTTATCCCGTGATTTTGATCTTGATATTTTGAATGATATGGTATATTTATTTTTGTTTAGTATATTATTATTTAATATGCATAATATTATTTAACATAACATTATTTTGTATGATTTAAAAATTATAGAATTTTACATTACACTAATTTTAGTTTTGTTAATTTTTATAAAATAATTAATTATATATTTTTTTGATAATTTATTATTATTATTATATCAAATATAAAAATCTTAAATATTATAATATATAAGAAAGTGAATAGAACATTGATCTATTTAGCTTGGAAATGATGTCTTGGTGTTTTTCAAAGAGCAAATTGTCTCTTAGAGATTATGTTTTAAGCTTGAAAATGATGTTTTTGTGTTTTTTAATTTTTTAAATGTTTTTTTTACATAAAAATAATTCTAAGTGATTATTTTATTTTTTTATTTTTTTAATTTAAAGATTTTGGCTGTGATACCTATTTATTAAATAAAGGTAGTATAGTCCTGTCCCAAGTTAACTCCTTGTAGTAGTCGCCACATTTATTGGTTTACAATGTTCCATTGTAAATGCCTCAGGGCCACAGGTAGAAAAATTTGAATCCAATCATGTTGTCCAACAATATTATTGGTTATTTTCAACCCATCGTGGTTGTCTGTATGCGTAGATGGTCATAACAATTTTAACCAAAAAAAAAGACATAAAAATGTGCACCCTGTCGTGGTAGTTTGTGAGCTTGGACAACCACAATTGAACCTACTCAGTCATGTTACCTAGACAATATGATCAAATCCAAACTCAAGGTAGAACAATCTCACTTTCAATTTTCCTTTTTTTTCCATTTTCTTTTTCATTGACGAATGAATCCTTCTGGCACGTTCACTGAGGAAGTCATTTAAACATATATCTTATATGACCAACATTCAAATTATTGCTAAACCCATCGTAATAAAGAGCCACAAGTTCATCTAGAGCGCAAACTTGTTCTCATGGAGCACGGAGCACGGAGTAAGGCTAGCCAGATAAATGGCCCATAGTGGAACGCAACAGCTTCTTGTAGAGATCTTTCGGGGTCCCATTGGTTTTCTGGGAGGGCAGTATTTACCACCACTCCTTATTTAAAACTTCAACAAAAGACACTCAATTTGGTTCCTCAATAGCTTCAATTATGGTTGAGGGACTCAGAAAATGAGCCAGGGAGTAATCAAAATTTATCTGTCAATAAAATAGAACAATTTTAATTTGTTTTAACTCGTTTATAAGAAAAAGGAATCTAATAACCTTACTACTCGACTCAATTTGCTTATAGTTATTTGTTTTCATAATTTAAGACAACGTCCAATGGGAGCTGGATAACTTGTATGAAATAGAAGCTAAAGTTTTGGTTTTCTTTTACTATGGGTGGTGAAGAATATCCAGGGCGTTGATAAAGCAAATCAGCATCGAAGTGTACGATTTTGAAAACAGTTTCCAAGCCTCCAACCATTTGCTTAAGACGATTTTTATTTTGTTGTTTTTAAAAATAATTTTATAAAATAAAATAATAAAAAATTTATTTAAATAAAAATATTTTTTATAAAATATTTTTTATTTTATAAAAAACAGATAAAAAAATAAACTAAAATATAAAAAAATTATTTTTATTTTTATTTTTTTAATTACTATTTTTAAAAATAATTTTTAAAAATAAATAAAAACAGTAACTAAACGAATTTTTTGTTCACATAAAACAAAAAATTAAAAAATCTATTAAATTTTCTTACCCATATAAAGTACATATTTCTCAACCATTCCATTCCCTTAATTAATATTGTAACTTCCGAACATCTAGAGGATAGCCAGCCATTTTTTAATGTTAACTCTCACTCTTCTCACTTTATTCCATCTCAACTCACCATTTATTATCACTCCATCCCAATCTCCTCAAAACTCAGAAACATAACCCAAGAATTACCACATCCCAAATTTGTTACTGCATTTCATTTAATACCTACTTTTAAAAAATGGAAACCACGCCAAATTTAGACTGAAGCAGCAGAATCCAATAAAACAAGTAAAGATCATCAACAACAATGATGAAAAATCACAACACGCCATCAACAGCATATCCGTCCACTTGACTAATTATGATATAACAAAAACATTGGGAGGTTTCTAGAAACAAAAAATCTCCAACCAGAACAGTAGCACTAACACTTGTAACATCTCTGACGTTGCCACGACTCTCCAAGTCCATGGATCCCAGATTCTGCGAAAAAGGTTGTGAAAGAGAGTTAGAACCAGACGCACAATCATGGATCATAAGGATACAGTGTCCTATCACCATGAATTTATTGATTAAACAAAAAGGCTTCAGAATGTACTAACATAATTTATTGAAGGCCACAATGTCACAGCTCTGGACATATTCGTTAATTGGCTCAGTCAGAAGATGATCCTCAATGAGGTTGTCAACAGAGACCAGGTCATCCACAACGGTAAGCATAATTTGTAGTTTCTTGATACCGTACCCAACAGGAGCAAGTTTGGCTGTGACATTGATAAACAGATAAGCTAATGTCAGAAAGGCAAACAGGAATATCATCAAGGATACTACAACTTTTATCTAAATCAATGATATATTTAACACTTACAAGGCGACATTGGTATCTTACCGTGGTATTAGATACCAAGATATCTTAAAATTTTTATGTTTGATATGACAATTAAAAATGGTAAAAAAAAATTACAACTGGCATTTTATAAAAGTTACTAAAGTCAAAAGTCATGTGATGTGAGATCACCATGGTGTTTGTATAATATGAAATACTACTCAAAATAATATCATCCCATCATACCATAGTATTTTGGATGACACTAGGAATCTTAAATAAGATCATATCAAACACACGTATCTTCTATCCCAAATATCATCTAAGATACTAGGACCATAACGACATACCAAATGCCTCCTTAATATATGGAAAGTCTAATCCTTGCTTGTAATACTATCATGTAGGTCAGAATGACAATAGTTAACAATAAATACAAGGTATCTACAAATAATCATAACCAATGCCAAAATAAAATACAAATATATTTATAAGATAAATGAACATACAAGCACCCCAAAGCAACCCTTCCATCTGAACACCTCTCACTGCTTCTTCAAGCTTTTTCATGTCGGTTTCATCATCCCATGGCTTCACATCCATCAGAACAGATGACTTTCCAGCTGAGAGCGAAATCAACAGAAAGTCAATCCTTTCACAACTGGTGTTAGAAGAAAAATATGGGAACCAAAACACAATTAAAAGCACAACAAGCTTACACTCTTTCTTTTTTGCAGATGCCTTCACAGCAGCTGCACGTTCCTCGGCAGCCTTCTTCTCCTCCTCTGTCTCTTCCCCAAACAAATCCACATCATCTTCATCATCCTCAGCTGATGCAGCCTGAAATAAATATTACGGTTAGTCAATTATTAGACTGGGTACCCCAAAAGTGCCAAAAACAGATAATATGAATTTAAAGTACTTGCCTTTGAGTCAGCAGCTGGAGGAGTGGCAACGGTCTCCTCTGTAATTGGAACAGATACAGTGACACCAGATCCCTCACCAGAAACACCCCTGCATACCCAAAATAAAGAACAGAAGAACAAAAAGACGGGAAATTAGGGACTTTAACTAACCTAATTAGATATAATTGGTAAAATTCTGATTCATGAAATATTGAAATTTGAGTAGTCAAATCACAAAACTAGAGAACAGTGAAACCAGTACAGATACAGTTTGTTAGCCGACCTGCAAATCTATTAACGGTATGATGCATACTATGAGCTACCAGATCATTACGTAGAAATGGCTGTGCGAAGGAATAGTATCAAAGGTCCGTGCGTCCAGTTGCAACACCCAAATAGTCAACTTTAAACCATAATCAGACATGAGATGGGAACTTACGATATTCTCAATAAAGTATCAACGTGCTTGTACCACCGGGACACATTCACATATTCAGCCGATGGGGCCTTTGACAATGCTGCGTATACTGTAACATCGTCCTTTGATGCTTGGTACCTAAAAATATGTAAAAGACCATCGCTAAGAAACCAAAAGGAAGCAAAACAGAATACAACAGAAAGAGCAAGCAAGCAGAGCAACTTACCCAGTGACATAACTGCGGGAGAGAAGGTAATCATCGAGCTTCTTCAACCCAGATGCAGAGTTAAGGTCGTAGAATGCGACTGCCATTTCTGAGAGATATATAAGTGGTTTGCTTCTGCAATATACAAATGATGAGTTGTATATGAGTTTTTGATATATATATTCCGATTTCCGCCAATGGAAAATCTATACTATCAGTATAAGCAAGTCCATGATATACTTCAAGTGAGATAAGGATTCTAGGGAAAATAGTAAAAGAAAACCAACAAAAAAAGAGTAGGTTTCTATTTCTTCAGTTGTCGAATAAGAATTAGCTGAAAGCAGATATGTAATCAGATCTCAATACGTGCTGCTACAGTTTTGAAGAGAATTCTTAAATGGGATATCAGAGAAAGGGAGTGGGAAACTTACGGTGAACGGAGCGGGAGAGTATCCCTGTGCGCCTGCTCTCGGGCTGACTAGAGACGATTAGGGTTGAGACGGTGAATGAGAACTGGAAGACAGGTTTTATAGTGATCCGGGTAATTTGGGCCTTGCCCACGCTAATTACATACCGAAGCCCTTGCCTTGACTTGTCCATGAGTGATGGATCGGACCCTTTTTTGGGTGAAGATGGATGGGCCTTCTTTTTTTTTTGGTAAAAGATGGATCAGACCTTTGTTACTATTTTCCATGACCCCAAAAACAAAATTGATAAGTGAACATATACCATTTTTTTTCAAGATGGTTCATTTCAAATTAAAAGTGAAAATAAAACATAATTTATAAGGCTAAGTTTGGAGAATTTAAGGGTGTCATGGGAGATATTGTATTCTCACACAATATATATTGACACCTAAATTATTTTTTGGTATCTCTAACATATAAATTATTGCTTGATATCTTTATTATCTAAACTATTGTTTGATATTTCTAACACCATACTTTTTATATAGTATCAAAAACATCAAGTAAGAATTTTGATGGGGACATTGTGTATGAAAAAAATACCCCCACTAATACTTTCCAATAATTTTCTTATAAGTTTGTGGTTGCAAGTGATATAAAAGCTTAAATAGCAGAGAACTCGTGCAATGCACGGTTATACCGATTGATAATAAAAATTAACATAAAAAACTAAAAATAGTAAAATAGTAATTAATTCATTTGTATTATTTGAAAGTTTTAATTAAAAAATTATACAACTTAATTAATACTGTAGTGGTGCATCCCATAAGTGAACAGTATAATTACAAAATAAACTATTAATAGGAGAACTTGAATTAATTTCAGTATCACATGCATTCTATATTAGTCCTTTTCCTTTTTATGTAAGACTCTTTAGAAGCAGTTCATCATCTCTCTCCATTTTTACTTCAATCTCTTCATAATTTAATTATTTCATTATCAAAACTCAAAATATGTAATAAGCCATGGACTTGCAAAAGTATGAAGTTATGATACATCTCAATAACCAATTCATATAAATAAACAAAATCGACTGTTTGTTTTACTACATACCCACATATAGAAGAAAATGATGTAAAAGTTATTTGTTTAACAGCATCTTCCCCAAATTTGAAATGTCAAGTAAATGAATGGAACTAAAAATTGCTACCAGAGAAATGTATCATGCAATAGTCTCACTCATATGAATTTAATCATGTCCATAGTAAAAGAGAGGTAATGTTAGAATGTGTTAGTGAGAAAAACTTATGAATGGTACAAAAAACAATGGTAAAAAATGTTAGAATCAAAAGATGTTATTAATAATAACATCTTTTATAGGTTGAATAGCAAGTGCTTAAAGGCATATATTATCAGCTAAGAAGTTATAAATAGAAATAACTCATGATATGATAATTAAATTAACTGATAACTAAATAAAAAATATTACCTCAAAATAAGAAAAAAAGTAAAGTAAAAAATACATCCAATGTCTTTTGATTCAACCACAGTTAAAACATCTTAGTGACAAAAACCTATCAAATGTTACAAAAAATAATGATAAAGAATATTGGAAAGAAAGTACGTTATTAATAATAACATATTTGAAATAACACATTGTGTCCCTTGAAATAAGTTGTTTCATTCCTATTGTTTTACTAGACTTTAGTCATACAACATAACTCCTTTCTCCAAGGAAAATGATGGAAATGAAAAAAAAAAAAAAAGTTTACATAGAAAGCTCTTAACCTCTTATCTTAAATTGCCTTATACTTAAACTTGAATTCTTCACAATATTTCAATCCTAAAGTTATAAAATATAAAAAATGGAATGAAAATGAAACAAAAGTTCAGGTTAAGTTGGATTCTTTGAGAAACAAAAGTAAAAATCTAAAAATGGTCATATCTGTTGCTGTTGTTATCCTTCATTTTTTAAAAGTTTTCGAGGTGTGCAAACAATATTGTTGTGCTTTGGCAAGATTAATATTAACAAAAATTGTAGGCTACTTAGTACATATTGAGTAAAGATAGACAATACTCATCATAAAATCATAAAATTTAGATAGAATCTAAATAAACAGCTAGGGAGAATAAAGACAGAGAAAGAAGAAACAAAAAAAAAATGCAATTAAATGATAAAGCATAAAATCCAGAGAGTAATCATATTTATTTGTTTTCAGAGTTACCTTTGATTTGATAACTTCATGAATAGCTACAAAGCTTTTACTACTGGGTAATGTACCCAATTTTAGAGGGGGGAAAAGCACAAAGAACGAATCAACATTAAGTAAAAAAGAAGAAAACAAATGTTATAAACAGACCGATATTTAATAAATAGAGAAAATTTTAAAGGAAGGTAAATATTATTTAGTATCATGACATATCGTAATACAGAACCAAATGAGGTTTTTAATAAATACAGAAGATCTTATTAAAGAAGAAACACAACCTCATATCGTAATATATAACAAAGGATATCATGCTTAAACTCAATGCCCAATAAGTCACCAATTAAAAGAAATTATACCCTTGTGCCTAAAAAGAAAGAAAGAAAACAAATTAAAAATTGAAAACAAATCCTCGTGCTTAATCATTTCACACTGCATTAATTACTTTCAATGTTTCCTATAAATGTTAATTAACTAATTAAGTTCAATTTATAAAAATAATAAAATAAGCAAGAAATTTGAGACATAAAACCAGTTGAAAGTGTTATAAAATAACAATAAACCTAATGAATCAATCATCAGTTCACTATCAATTATCACTATTAGCACCTTCTTGTAATCAAACCATTTGATTTCCTTTTTGTTGATCGGATTCACTTCCACTATTTTATATGAAATAACATAATAGTTGAGGAATGCTGGGAAAAACAATGTAAGGAATCAAGAAATTAAATCATTGTATATTATTAAACAATAAACATATTCTGCATGCGAAGTCGAAAGATATAGTATAATAGACAAAATAAATGTTTCTTTGGCAAAAATAATAATAATACACAAGATAAATGGCCAAACTTTTCCCTTATAGACCTGATAAATCAAAAAAAAAAAAAGAGTCAGAACATTAAAAAAGAAAAAAATATAAAGTAAATTAATTTTGTGGGCTTCCGTTTTACAAAAGGAAGATAAGTTTTATAAGGTACAAAGCATAATACAATGATTTCTCAAGCACCAAATAGAATTTCTAAAATCAAGAAGAAAAAAAATTCTTTACTATCATATATGATATAGAGTTTGGTATGCATTTATAATTCATAGTAACAGTGAAGATTCAAAATAATAATTCATTCAACATAGAACAATCATAATCCAAAATGGATGTTAATGAGGAAGGAAATAGAACTCTTACCATTAACCATGTTGCAAAATGAGCCAGCTTCATTTTGATAGTAAAGTGTCTTTGAAACATTTACCAAATAAAAAGCTTCTCACGCCTTAGCTTAAACTTCATCATATTTGAAAAGAAAAAAAAAAAGAAGAGGTTAGTTCGATTTGAGAGATGGAAGAAATGAGCTAAATGTGAGAAAGATGATATACAAAACAAAAAATGAAGAGTGTGAAGATGAAATTTGAATTTCAAATTCTTAGAAAGTTAAAACAATCATAATTAATTAATTGGTTATCATCTTAAATAATCAATTAGAAAATAAAGTTTGATTAGAAGGGATAATTAACTCAGAAAAAATATATCGTTAAGAAGAAGTATTTAGTCTGATTGGTCAAATAAATAAATATAATACTTATGGGGTGTAATTAAATTTAAATCACATCCCCTTATATTGGGCGAATGTTTCAATTTAATTACCAAATTTCATCATATAATTAAGGAATGCAATTAAGATTTCAATTATAACTAAGGGGTGACACATGTAAATATCATCATATAATTATGTGAATTTACCAAATATAAATATAATTAAAAAAATAGAATTTATAAAATATATCTCATTTAAACAGATTGGTTAAATGAGATACAAATAAAATTAAAAAATTAAATTAAATTTTAAAAGAAGAATAAGAGAGTGACACATGTAAGCACTACAAGATAACATGTGCAAGCATGAAAGTGTAACAAATGTCAACCTCATGTGAGCTATTAGGAAACATTTTATTTTAGAATATATATATATATATATATATATATATATATATATATTATATAAATAAATAAATATATATAGATAGATAGATATAGAAGATAAGTAACAGACAAAAATCATTTTCTAATCATGGTTCAAAAAATGAGACTAGTCATTAAATCATTTGAAATAATATTAAAAAATATTTATTTATTTATTATATTATATATAATAATAAATAATTATATATATAAGTTAATATAAAAATAATCAACTAATAAACATTAATATACTTAAAATGTCATTAAATAATTTCATTATAATTAAAATAAGTTTATAATTTTTATGACATAATATTTAATAGTCAATATAGTATCTTCAATCACAAAATAAAATAAAATAAAATTTTAAAATTCAAAATTACAATAAAATTCAAAAATAAAAAAATCTAATAAAGTTATGTTTTAGATAATTTAATTTGAAGTTATAAATTTGATTCAAACACTAAGATTATAAAAAATAATAATAATAAATACAAAACGATAATAAATATAAAAATATAATTTAATAATTTATAAAAAAATATTAGACATAGTGTACCCTTTTTGCCCTTCATTTATCCTCTTACTTTTCATGTTCCTTCTTATTCCAAAGACCCACAACCACAAGCAAGATTGTCAAAATAAGCCAGGCTCGTACGAGTTATAATATAGGTTAGGTCGGGCTATGGTTTTGTAGGCTCATATAAAATATGGGCTAGCCCAACCTAGGCTCATATGTTGGGGGCCCAACGTGAATTGGGCCAAGGCTGTTTTTTTTTATTAAAAAACCCTAACTTATTTTTGGTATTAAAACTTTGAAAATGTTATATTATGACTTGAGACTTATTTATTAATATTTTTAATTTATGTTATGATTTAAGTAATTTATGTGTTGTCATTGTAATAATTTATATAATTTGTATATTAAAAATTTGATGTAATTTAATGATAATTCGATATAGTTGTTAAGTAATGTTGTAAAAAAATTATTATAAAAAAATTGAAAACAAATATATGGTATCCTATGGGCCATCAAGGGTTAGGTTAGGCTTGGGTTTTGTAGGCCCATATTTTGAGAGGCCAACATGGGTTGGGCCAAGCCAAGCCAACCTAGATTGACTTACATACCCATAAGACATATTCATTTTCCTCTTTCTCATTATGCTTGGCCAGGAATAAGATTTTCCATTGTCATCTAGCCTACTTGCAATGAAGCACGTCATCAATCTCCACTGAAATTCGTCTGCTGATTATTCAAACCTGATATTGAAATCCATCCATCGACTGTTCAAATATGAAATTCATGCATCGTCCACCCTACTTGCAGTAAAGCACATCGTTGATCTCTACTGATTGCTTGTCCTTAATTTCTAACGACAGCACCACAAATAAACCAAATGAATGTCATTGATCTCCCTGTTTTACTCATCCCATTCATCAGTTGCATCGACTGTTCAAATATGAAATCCATGCATCGTCTAGCCCACTTGCAGTAAAGCACACTGTTGATCTCTACTGATTGCTTATCATTGATTTCCAAATTCACAGCACCACAAATAAACCAAATGAACGTCGTTGATCTCTCTGTTTCGCTAATCCCGTTCATTAGTTGTTTGATGGGATCTCATCACCTTTCTTCTTCTTCTTCTTTTAATTTATTTAACTGGGGAAAACTCAAGAACTAAGGGAACTGTTGACCCGCCCAGTTCCTTCGGCTTTCATTAGGTCAACATTTGTTCATCAGGTTTTGACCAATTTTTTATACCATCGATTTTTATAGGTTAATCGAATCGACCAAGGGATTGGTTTCTGGTTCGGTTATCAAAACACTAGTATTAGTCACGATTTTTTATTTTCATTTAAAATAAAAATATAAAATAAGGAAAGCAAACATACTCTTATTTTCTTGAATATATTATGTCAATATAAAAAGTATATCTCCAAATTCGTTTAATAAAAAATTGAGTTTCATTTAATACACAATATAACCCAGTATAAATAAATAAATAAAAACCTTTAATCAAATAAAACATAATAGACAAATTAAGAGTGTGATTATTCTTCATTTAGCCGAAAGTTTATAATATATCGTTTTTTCAAGAAAATATACTTATTTTATTTTAAATTAATTATATATATATAGATATATTTTATGAGATGAATAATTTATTATTTTTTTATTTAACAAAAATAATATATTTATCTAAAAAAAATAACTCAATCAATGAATAAAACATGTGCTATAAAATATTTGAATTATGTATATAATATACAAATATCATACATTAATTATTGTATTCTAATTTTTAAGTAATATTAGACGGATCAAAATATGTTAAAATGTAAAAGTTAAATTGTATATTTAATTTTAATTTCTAAATTATATTTACTATTTGTTAAAATAAATACCAAATTGATTCAGTCTTATAGACAGGCGACTTTATTTTAATATAACTAAAAAAAGGTTAAATTATTCAGTTGGTCCCATATTTTTTGAAAATTTTTAGATAGATCTTTATAATTTAAAATTGTAAAATTGAGTTCTTATAACATATTTTTTCTTAATTGAGAGGCTGCAATTTTAAAAACAGTTAGTGCACCGTTAAATATGATATATCACCGTCAACACATGATGAAATACTGCTGAATCAGATCATGATACACATACTTGGCACCACCAAATTGCCATATCAGCAGACAAGCTGGGCATGTGAAGCATGTGGCTTTCACGTGTCTTCATTTTTCCTTCTCTCCCCATTAAGGTCACTACAAGGTGTGCAGTCAACCTAAGTTGAAGCCCAAAGTCTTTTCCGGCTAAAATCTTTAAAATTGCTGCCAAAATCCCCAGACTTATGTGACCCTATTCATAGACGGAATTGGATATCGTTATGTTATGATCATACGTGATAAAATTTGTTATAATCGTGATTATTCGATTACGAACAAATGATCATAATTTTATATATTTTTTTAAATTTTATTATTAATTGTGGTCACACAGACGATCAAGGCATGAGATTCATGTCTTTTGGATCTTCTTCTGGAGAAATCTTTGCTTTAGTTTATACAGTTCGTGAAACAATACTCTAATATCTTTATCTCCTTTACGTTTTTTTTTCTTCCTTTATCTTCGTCCTTAGATTTTTGTCAGGAGCAGCACGTGTGAGATAAACTGACATGTGGCAAATGATTCTGGCAAGAGGGAAGATACCAGGTGTAAAAGTTTTGGCTATAGCCACAGTCATTTTTTT
>JASKGM010025275.1:14698-30167 GCA_034509205.1 Ceratonia siliqua | reverse complement strand
ATTAAAGCCTCACTAATTTCATCTTTACAGTCTTTCTTTGACTTGCGTTCAGGAACCGGTGTTGTTCTCTTTCTACTACGTAAAATATGATTAGTATTTTCTACAACATCTTCATCTTGACTATTTGCCTCAAGATCTATATGTACTCTAGCATTGATGTATTCATTGTCAAGATGTTGCTCTTCATATGAATTTGGAGGGTCTATAGTAGAGGCATGATGAAGGACACCAGTAGCAGTGCTTCTATTAAAAATAATCCCCAGTAGTTTATAATAGTCACATCATTTTTTGGGAAATTGGTGGGCTTTGAGCCGTTTTTAAAACAAACAAAAAATTGAATCAAACATTAGCATGTACATACATAATAAATATTACGTAAAGAATATTAAAAATTTAAAAATGTATCGCTAAATAAGCATCTCAAATAGCATTTTCAGCCGTAACAGTGTTGGTTTCAACATCCCACCCAAAGCTAGTATGTTGAATGATGTTGGAGAACAGACGATGCTTCAACCTTAGCTTGTTAAATTTTTGCTTGATTAGTTTCAAGCTGAAATTTCGTCTACCTTTTTGGCTGACCTCATTCAAGATTACTCTCTATATCTTAGGGGGATATATTCCATTTTTTTGGTTTCCCAAGTTAACTTGATCCATTAAAACATTTATATAAATTGCTTCAATAGTGGAGGCCCACACAACTTCCTCATTTTTAGTGGGCTGACTTGCCATCTATAAAATTTCACAAATTATTTAAGGATATTGTAATGATTAGCCTATAAAAGTTTTAGTCATCACATGTAAGTTGCACACTTATGCAAAGCATAATCCCCTCCCCCTATATTCAGTTTAGTGGTTTCATTTAATGCTGTGTATATATCTTCCAGAATTCTAAGCCTTTATGCATAAACCAAAATTTATCTCATGCCTTAGAATGCTCGAGTTTTTACTTTGGTGTCATTGCTGAAGCAAGATAGGCATCACTATATTGTGTACCTTCATTGTCAATATCATTAAATTGGTATATTGATGATTTGATGTTATATATAGTATGAGCTGTGCTTTTTTATTGGAGATTTATGAATTGGTACTGTATCCTATTGTAGAAAGAATGATGAAAGTCAAGAAACAGATTTCAAGGATGCAGTAGCAGTCTGTTTAGCATTAATAAGCATCTCAGCTATAAGGGATTTTGAAAGGGGAATTTTTCCCAAAAGCTGCTTCCTTAACTTATGCTGTTTTTAACAAACTCATAATAAAGAATCTAAAAGGCATATATACATAGTAGAACTTAATCATTTGATTGACCTCATAATTCTTCTTCTTCTTTTTTAAATACATGAATGGGATTTATATACTTCATATTTACAGTACTTATCAAAGAAACAAGAAAAAAGAACAATATTATGAATGGGATTTATAGACTTCATATCTTTACATTATTTCCTCCTTGGCTATAGGTTAGTAATAGTGCGTTGTTGCCTTTTAAAATATTTTTACACTTTTTAAAATATGAAGTTATAGGATTAAGCTAAGAGCTGGAGTTTAATCATTCTTTCCCAACTGGCCTTGTATATTATAACATCATATTTAGAGCTCTTATAAATTGGACTCTTACAATTAAGCTCTATTATCATATTTTACCTTTAATAAGCATGCACATATGGGATAGTCCTAGAATAAAGTCCTCATTAAACTTATTCTCAAATTGCATGATTCTGATGGAACAAAAACCAACATTCATTGTTGATTTGGTTAACTCAACAACTTTTTCTAGTATAAATTTTGAAAATAATGGAGTGCTCTCTAATCCACCTAATCATGTCAATCCAACATACCTTTGCATATATACCTTATAACAAACTAAACCACCATATACTCATATACTTTCTACTATATTTTTAAAATAATCAAATTTTGCAAACCAAAAAATTAAAGGTCCCCATGGCCATTATGAATTAGTACTGGTGAGTGATCTGGACATATCTTCATATTTTTACATTATTTTCATATTTTTATATTTTTGTTTGGGACACATGGCCTGATAGTACTATTAAAGGAATCCTCATTTACTTTTAAAGGAATTAATGAGCATAAATTGAATAATTTATATAATGAAACTACATAAATCCAAAATGCCCTCTTTCTTGTCTGCGAGCACTTACGCCTACAGATAACTGTCTTGCTAAAGTGATTAAAGTCTGCTAAGCAGAATATGGGAAACAAAGTGAAACATAATAACAAGCAAATAGTTTTTTCGGTGGCTCATTTGACATGAAAATTCCCAATTCAGAACAAATCCATGAATAGTTTACTACCAATGTAACAGAAAACTCAATAATGCACAAAAATACCTGAATTTCAAACAGAAGAAAAGTATGAGACTGGGGCATAAATCAAAAGTAAGAATTTACAGAATAAACAACAGCATGGTTTCAGAAGAGAAGAAAAAATCCGAAATATGGATTCAAGATCGTAAACTAAGGATTCGTAATTTGAAATTTAATAACCCAGCTTGCAGAAGATTTGAGATCGCAAAAATGCCCCCTCTACCTTTCACTTTCTTCTCGTTGAAGTTAAGGCTAAATATGAGACTTGATTGGAAACACAAAGAGAAGTAGGTAGATGGGAGAGTGACGAAGATGGAGTAAATATGTGTGTTAGGGATTTGAAGAATGGCATCGTGTTGTTGAATGGAAAAAGAGGCAGTTTGGTAGATGTGGAGAATCGAAGGGGGTGAGTTTTAATGAAAATTGTTTTGGTGAATGGTTCTTCGTGTTTTTTAGAAAACAGAGAACAAAAACAAGCCAAAACATGTTAAAGTTGTTATTTGTTATTTGTTTTTTAATCATTATTTTAGGAAACAGTTTTCAAAAAACAACTTATCAAAAAACTTACCCAATCAAATTTTTTTGTTCTTATAGAAAAAAAAAACAAAAAAATAGTTTTATAAATGCATTCCAAACAAGCCTTTATATTTTAAAAAAAATAGGGGTTAAGGTTGGGGTTGGTAATTTAGGGTTTGGATATTGGGGTTTGCTATTTACAAGTTTAGGGTTTAGGAGTTGGATTTTAGGGTTTGAGATTTGGGGCTTAGGGTTTGGTGGTTTGTGAGAGAGGGCAAAAGGTCATTTGCATGCCTCAAGATTTTTCTATAGGATGAGAATCTTAAAATACCTCCCCCTCCATGGGAAAATTTTCATGAAAAATTTATTCAAAAAGTGTTCTCATGAATCCTAATTTCCTGAATTTCTTTTTCTCCTTGTACCTAACATGAGAAATTAAGATTCCCAACTAGTGATTCCTGAAAAATTTTGAAGAATCCTTGTACTAAACGCCTCATTCTAAACGTCAAATACAAAGAAAGAGATAGAGTATTATTTTATGAGAAATAAGAGGAATAATTAATGACCCTTAGATAAAAAAATAAATAACTAAAATTAAAACATTCATTAAAAATATATGTATCACTCATGTGATATTTAATGAGTGTTTTAATTTTAATCATTTATTTTTATTTAAAGGTTATTACTTATATTCTCATTTTTTATAATAAATTACTTATCTCATAAGATACGTAATATATACCTTATTTATTTAATTTTTAGGGAAATTTGTTTCTTTCAACCACAAAACGGATAATATCTTAAGGATTGATTTAATAGTGAAAAAATTAAATGATGTGTAATTGGATGTACAGTAATTTATTAATTTTTCAAGTAATTTTTTATCGTAACATAAATAACGCCTTCTTTGTATGAAATAACTTGTATTTAATTTGGTCACAATTTAGGGCTTGTTGAGGTTAAAAAAAAGATTTAAGGTGTTTTAATTAGAATAACTTTTATTAGAAATAAAAATTATTTTACATTGAGATAAAAGTATTTTTTAAAATTATTTTTATTTAAAAAATTAAAAAATAACCAATTATTCATTTATTGTAAATTTTTTTGTGTGTTTTAGATGCTTCTATTATTTTTTTTAAGAAGTTAATGCAAACAGTCCAAACATTATGAATTTACAACATGACCAATCATTTTAAATTTAAGTTGTTTGATTTTTGTAGGAACGATTCAAATTTTATATAAATTTTAAGATTATTTTTTTATATTTTATATTTTTTAATTATAATCATGTATTTTTTTATAAACAATTATGATTTCATACTTAATTGATCTTTTGTAAAGACATAGACTCTAAATTAAAACATTACATTGACAAATTAACCCAAACATTATTATCATAATAATTAAATAATTAGAGGACAAATAATTAGATAGGCCACTTTCCAAAATTAATTGTAAAATTTTAACGACGCCAAATAACATCTTGGTAACTGAGCACCACTCTACTGGTTAGACCTAATTACACAATTCCACGTAATGAATGCGCGAGACAGAGAGACGAGACGAGAAGACCTAACAAGACTGTAAATAACCCAGTAGGGCTAACATTGTGCGGTTTGGTGCGGTTTTGGACCAAATTGCAAACCGCACCAATGAAGAAAAAATGGTTTGGGTTAGTTCGATTTTGTGTATTTTTGAACTTGAAACCGAACCAAACCAACCCAAACATATTTGGATTGGTTTGGTTTGGTTTCACAATTTTCACACATTTTAAGTTTTTAGCAATCTTGTTCACATAGGATTTGTCATTAACTTTACATGCAACACAAGCAAGAAAACATGAGTGCATTGAGCATTATCACATTCATTCACTAGTCTCGAATAAAAAATGGTTTTAGTATAACAAATCAATTAGAATGAATCAAGATCAATAATTGAGCTCAATGACATATGGTAATGAATAAGAAGATATAAGTATTGGAAAGGACATGAACAATGTACAAACATGCATACAACTAGGACTATACTAGTAATATAGGACTACTATACACATATGTGAATTTATGCAATGAATAGAATCGGTATCAGTTTATTCATATCATGACACAAATGCATCAATCAAGCCTTAGAAATTTAGAACATATTAAGCATGTTAATGTTATAGATCAGATAAAGCTTCAATACTTACTATTTCCATTTTGGCATTTTCCATATAAGAGGAAGATTCTTAGTCTTCTTGTAATATTGGATTTCCCTGGAAAAGGAAGAGCCAAAGCACAACAACATAAGTTACAATGTTACATAACTATAAAGGAAGGGATAAACGGAGAAAATGATTAAAATAATATCCCTCAACACATATTATCATAAAATCAATAAAGGAAAAGGCAAACAAGAATTTACTGCGGTTTAGTTCGGTTTATGATGGTTTTCAAACCACCAAATCGCTGACCGAACCAGCCCTCTGCGGTTTGCAAATTTTTAGATCAAACCAATCCACCTTCACATCGGCTTGGTTCGGTTTTCATTGCAATTTGGGTTGGTTCGGGCGATTTTACGATTTAACTCAAACCGTTGTTCAGCCCTAGAACCCAGCACGTCCCTGTGTAGAATAGCTTAAGCCAAAAGATCTCACTAAAGTACGCCGCATTGTTCCTATCATATCCCGCAATACTAACTTACGCGTGTCGTGGCTTTTATCGACCCACCAGGGGCACCATTCGCACCATTTACCAAACTAATCACACCCAACTAGGCACAATAAAAAAAGCGAAATAAAAAACAAAAATAAAAAACGATATTTAACAAAAATTCCTAAAATCATTTCATATCCCCCACCCTTCTCTCATTGATATAGAGAGAAACCAAAAGAACCAGAAGAGAGAAGCATGGTTTCAACAAGACGCAGTGGATCTCTCTCTGGCAATAATACCAAAAGATCTTCCTCTTCGGAAGATAAGCCTCCCTCACCAAAGCGTCAAAAGGTTTTATTCAATCAATTGAATACAAATGGTTCACTTTGAGCTTGTTTCCCACGTTTTCGAAACTTTTAAGCGTCAAGGCTTATTTTCTTTATTTTCTTTTAATGACTTTTGCCGATTTGGGTTTATTATTTGCTCGGATTTTCAGGTCGACAATGGTGGTGCGTCGGAGAAGCCGATGCCGGCAGCGGAGAATTCTAAAGAATTATGTACTTCGGAGCCGCCGGCTGATCCTGGAGAATGCGATGCTCAGATCGCTGGAGCGGGTGCTGGTGATGGTCTGAGTTCTGGCAAAGGCGATACTGCGCCGGCTGTCGCTGTGGCGGCGCCGATCGCTGATGGTACATGTTTAGCAGTCTCAAATCTCAATTTGCTTTTCAATTTATCATTTACCTGATTCTGAATCGCTACTTCGGCTATAAGTTTGAATCTTTTTTTTTGGGGTTCTTTTTAACGTTTCATTCTTTTTACTTTGAAGGGTCTTCGCCGACTATGATGGTTGATAAGCCAAGGGGTTCTTTGTCTTCCTGGAGCATATACCAGAAGCAAAATCCAAGTTTTGAGACTTCAACGCCCTGGTGCAGGCTCCTAGCGCAGTCTGGCCAGGTAATTCATGTTCATTCAAGTGAAGTGTATTGAAAAAGATATTTAATTAGGCAGTCATTTGTCTAGTCAGCTGCCTTTTCTTTCCGCCGTGCAAAATGATTGTAGTAGTCACACTTTTTGAGTGTTTACTCAAGTAGCACGTGGACTTAATCAGTTCAATTTTCATTTATTTGGAATATATATTTGCTGCAGAACCCAAATGTTCGCATTTGCGCACCGAACTTCACTATTGGTTCTAGTAGAAATTGCAACTTTCCATTGAAGGATCAGAATATAAGTGGAAATTTATGCAAGATCAAGCATACCCAGGTACATCTTAAGACTAAAATAAGATTATTTGATGGGATTTTGGAACATTGACGTGATTGTGTGTGGGGTTGGACATTTGTAAGCAGTAAGCACACACCTAGGCAACTTGCTAATGGAACGTTTTACCCAGACAAAGGCTTCTAAGCCCTTTGAACACTTCTCTGGAGTCTTGTGCTTGATTGCCTTTATATTTATTTATTTATTTCAGTTGTTTGAGTTGAATGCATTAGGATATGAATGTGTGGTTTGATTACTGTTTTTTTGAAAATATTCAGCGGGAGGGATGTGCTGTAGCTGTGCTAGAAAGTACGGGTAGCAAAGGATCTGTGCTAGTTAATGGGAAGCTCGTCAAGAAGAATACCAGCTGTGTGCTTAACTCGGGTGATGAAGTGGTCTTTGGTTTGCTGGGAAATCATTCTTATGTATCCTTTTAGTTTGTTCAGTGGAATGCCATTCTTTCATTCTTACTGTTTTCGTCTGTACTGTGGTGCTTCTGTTATTTCCTTGTGCTCAAGTTTTTGTATCTTTTACTTGTATCCGTATGAGCATGGTTGTCAAACTTTCGAGTTAACTTATAAACTCATATACGAGTTTAGGTAAGGAAAACTTGTTAGCTTGCACTTAAACTTTATTTTTGGTAAACTCGGGATAAAGTTAGGTAAACGGAACTCCGAGTTTACGAGTATATGAAATACAAGCAATTGGGCTTCTTTTTCTAGTTTTTGAATCTCAAATCACTAACCCCACTTTATTTTCATTACTCTGCACAGCCTAACCCATAAATAAAGAAAAATACAACCCAAAATAAGGTATTTTCTCTGCTGCAATTAGCAATATTTAAGAAATCCTCATCAACTCTCATGCTACAAAATGCAACAAGCCTCTTTGACCCTCATTTGAAAATCCTTGTTGAATTTTTACTTTTAAGTTGTAATTTTGTAGTTATAATATATGAATTTTAGTTTTATAACGCAATAAAGACTCATCTTATTTGTTTTTTCCTATTTTATATTACATTTTAAATATTTTTATTATGAGTATATATATTTTATTATCTATCTATTATAGTATGTAAACTCGTAGATTCGAGTTTACATCCCTCTCACGAGTGTACTTAATCTCTCGAGTTTGACAATCATGTGTATGAGGGTAATTTCCTTAATTTATTTTGACATAGATTTTTCAGCAATTAACTACCGAGGTTGCAGCTAAGGGTGCAGAAGTTCAGAGTGGTGTAGGGAAATTCCTGCAGCTTGAAAGGAAAACTGGAGACCCTTCAGCTGTGGCTGGGGCTTCTATTTTGGCTTCTCTTTCTAGCCTCAGACAGGATCTCTCAAGATGGAAATCTCCATCTCAGACTGCCAATAAAGCTCAGCAGGGTACTGATGTCTCTACTCATTCTGTTCTTCATGAAAATACAGAAATTGAGCTTGATGGCCCAGAAGGCAACTCGGCTCCAAATGTAGGGAGTGATAAAGCGGCCGATGTTGGAGCAAGCGACAAGAATCCTCCTTTGGAATGCGATCCAGATGCTGGCACGGAGGCAGGCAATGTAAAACTTTCTGGGATGAATGATTTCCTAAGGCCTTTCTTCAGGATCTTAGCTCGATCTAGTTGTAAACTGAAATTGAGCAAAAGTATCTGTAAACAGGTATTGGAAGAAAGAAATGAGACGAGGGATATGCTGGCAGCATCGACCTCCGGTATGTCTGTGCGCTGTGCGGTGTTTAAAGAAGATGTTCATGCTGCAATATTGGATGGAAGAGATATAGAAGTGTCATTTGATAACTTCCCCTACTATTTAAGGTATAATTTTTTCATTTATATTCTATATTTTTTGCAATGTGATATAATAGGTCCTACAATTGCATTTAATCTGGCTATCTTTCTATTGATATATTGAAATTTGCCATGTTTTTGTGTTTAGTTATATATCTAGTGTGCTACTTTTATCAAATGATGATCCTGAGTTAAGGACTAGACTTCTCTTTGCATGTTGCTGCTTTCTTTTCTTGCATGGTCTATAGTTAGGACCAGACAGTGGCTTAACTAACGAAGGGTTGGTAGGTGATAGGGGAAACAACAGCTTGAGAGTAGCTCAGACAATAGAGTAGACAAAAGAGATAAAAAGGGATTCTTGTTCTTCTTTGAGAAACCACCAAGTTTCCTTAACTTTAGATAAAACATAAGCAAAAGATCCTTACAAACGAGGAAGAGGGGAAACATATAGGTGGGGGATAAGGCCTCACATGCTAGTCACGGGAGCACTTAAAAATATGAATAAAACAGACACAAAGATAAAGAGATACAGGTCTGGTCCTAAGCTATTAAAGTGGCCATGTGCAGCCCACAGACCACCTAAACAGCAACTAAACACATACAACAAAGAAGCAAAGACAGATAACATAAAACAGAGCTCCAAAGCAGAGTCTTGAAGATGCTTTTGCATCAGCCTCCCCCTCTCAATACTGAACTATCAAGTGGGGCGAAGACACAGCGAATCTCTTCATACATTTCTGCGTCAAACGTCTTCAACTCCCCTCCTGCAATCCAGGAACTTTCATGCCAATATATGACTTTGAAGAATCCTTCATGGAATATTCTCATTTCATCAAAGATCCCTGAGTCATGGAGGGGCACCAATTTTTGAAACACGACAATGAACAATAGGACTTCTTTTGCCACTAGTAGATCATAGCCCTTTGAACCTTGAAGAAATCTCCAAACCACAATCTCCTGTACATACCCGGACATAGCTAAGGTGTACTTATTTTCAGGTCCATCAGCATCCTTCACTACCTTCACCCCCGAAGTCTTTTCATAGAACTTAATTGAGTGCTCTAAATCACCAACACCAAGCATCACTTGACCCGGTGAGTCTTGAATTGAAGTTCCTTGGATGAGCCCAAAAGAGTAACCATCAGAATCTCTCACAAAAACAATGACACTTGTTCCACCCATTACAACAACTGCTTCAAAAGAATTCTTAATTAATGTATGATTCATCATTGGTGAAACATTAAACAGCATTCGTCCCACTCTTGCTTGGGCATTGAAACCAAAAACAATCTCTGATGTAAGACCATCTTTGGCATCAAGAGTCCCACTAGGCAATTTATCACCACAAAGTGCTAGAGTTTCCTTATCAAGGAATGAATGCATATAGCTTGGCTCTAGGGAATAAGTACTCCGGACTTGTTCGGCTTGGATGGCATCATTATATAAATAAACAGGACCAATTTGGCCATTAAAAGAAAATGAATCTCGGATAGATTCAGAGGTGAGAGTATGATCTTCATAATGAGGTATTTTAATTTTAGAACCAATCATGCAACTTGTTAGAGAGCCATTGACCTTTGCATACCTGCACCTACATCTTTCAAATGAAACAAGATCACCATCCAAATAATATCTCAACAAGCTACCCCCAAAATATGCTCTTCCGATGCTATTAGTTATGCAAGGAATATATTAATTCCTCCTGACCAATTGAGTGGTTGCTATATAGCTTAAGACCTTTCCACTAATTGCTGCAACCTTTTCAGAAACAGATATAGCAAAATTTGCCCTAAGCTGAGTATAAATTAATCCACAGACATATGTCATATCCATGACATATTCTTACATTTGACCAGTCAATTTCCATCCCATTTAGATAAGAATTGGACATTACATGTTTCCAGTAATGCTTAATTGCCTGCCAGTTGTCAAGGTATGGGATGTAATCAGGGCCAGCAGTAGCATTGCAGAGTTTCCAATGGTGTACAGCTGGTTGCATAGAGGACTTCTTTTCTTTCTTTGACTCTGCTGCCTGAGTTGACTAAGACCCAGTTCTAGTATTCTTAATCTCACCCACCACATGACCCAAATAATCTTTTTTTACATTTATAACTCTTTTCCCTCTTTCATCCTCTCCTTTTGTTAAGCAATTGCAATCCCCACAAATAATTGCATCCATTAACTAGCGAGTTTTTTTATCCAGATGTTCTAGAGGAAGATAATCAACAACACTAGTATAAACACCTTCTTTAGTCTCGGGTTTGTCCTCTAAAGTATTTATAATCCCAACTAGCTTTTTTCCAACTTTATTTACCTTGTCATCGTAGTCAATAATAATAGCTCGGCACTTTTTTTTTTTTATATTAGTACTTTACCATTCGAAGAGCTAGCTTGAACACCAGGACCTTTGGAATTAGCCATGGGTTTTAGTGCTGAAGTGAAGAAGCTCCCTTGATGTGTGTCACGCCGTCCATTCACTTCATTTAACTGTAATAACACCGCGTCATAATGTCTCTTAAACGCCTCTGGTACTAATTTTTTGTTTGTTGTTTCACTTGAGCCACCTAATTTCTTTTCGCCTTCATCTGAACTCACATAAATAATTTTCTAAAGCTCCAGATTACCGAACTCAGCAAACCCATCTACACCCAAAGAATGGTCAACAGCACTTGTTGAAACGACTTCCTTCATAGTTCCTGTCTCCATTACTTCACCTTCATCAGGATAAATGTCATAAGCGGGTTTGAGTCCTTCGTCTTTCTAACTGGATGATTCTCGGTATTGGTTCCAAGGTCATGGAATAGATTTTCGATAGCTTGGGTCGAATCTTCATTGTTCGTACTACCTATCGGCACTTCTAGGCTTTTTTGGTCACCCACCACGAAATGGGGCCTTGCTGGAGACTCCATGGGTGCTTCCGCACATCATTGTTGTTGAAGAGCTCGTATTGCTCGCGAAAGGTCTTCAATTGACCTCTTTATCTCAACCAACTCGGCTTGCTTCTCCTATCTTTCTGTATGGCTGCAACGATCGGCCATTTGCTCTGATACCACTTAACGAAGGGTTGGTAGGTGATAGGAGAAACAATAGCTTGTGAGTAGCTCGGACGATAGAGTAGACGAAATAGATAAAAAAGGACTCGGGTTCTTCTCTGGGAAACCACCAAGTTTCCTTAACTTCAGATAAAACATAAGCAAAAGATCCTTACAAACGAGGAAGAGGGGAAACATATAGGAGGGGGATAAGGCCTCACGTGCTAGTCATGGGAGCACTTAAAATATGAATAAAACAAACACAAAGATAAAGAGATACAGGTCTGGTCCTAAGCTATTAAAGTGGCCACGTGCAGCCCACAGACCACCTAAACAACAACTAAACACATACAACAAAGAAGCAAAGACAGATAACATAAAACAGAGCTCCAAAGCAGAATCTTGGAGATGCTCCTGCATCATTAACACGTGGCATTTATTTTAAAGGGAAAACTACACTTTTGGGCCCTTATGTTTGGGGTAGGTTTTGGTTCTTTAACTAAGTTTTGTTCCATTTTATTCCTTCAAGTTACAAATTTATTCTTGTTACCCCTTTTTTGTTTACATCGTTTCCTAAATGGACGGAAATGTGCCATGTGGCCGTTTATTTGACACGTGTCAATTGAACATAACTACGTGAACAAAAATGACGAAATGGAAACAAATTTGTTAGTTAAGGGACTAAAATGAAACAAAATTTAATTAAGGGATCAAAATGAAACCTACCTTAAACATAAGGGATCAAAAGTGTACTTTTGCCTATTTTAAAATGTGTATTGAGGTTGCTGGGATTTTTTTTTCTTAAATAAAATTAAGACTATTTTTCATGTGTGTGACTTGATTGCCTGCATATATTTTGCTTGAAGCTATTGTTATAACTCCTTTGAATGATAGATTATTAATTCATGAAATGCATTGGTGATTGTATTTATATCTTTTTGCAGTGAGAATACAAAAAACGTCTTGGTCGCAGCTTGCTTTATACACCTGAGGCATAAAGAATATGCAAAATACACCATGGATCTTACAACTATTAACCCACGTATTTTACTTTCGGGACCCGCAGGTATGTGGGTATTACACTGCTTCCACGTTCCCCCTTTTTTCTCTTTTTGTCATTGTTTTCCTTCATTGTGACTATAGTGGTGTGGTATCTATTTAAGGTAAATTTCCAATTTTTGTGGTTTGCAGGGTCGGAAATTTATCAGGAGATGCTGGCAAAAGCCCTTGCCAATTACTTTGGAGCTAAGTTGCTCATATTTGATAGCCATTTGCTTTTGGGTGTAAGATGAAGTTTCTTTCTTCTGATATTGGAATTACGCCATGCATGCCTTATTTGTATTTTTCCGTGTCATTTAAGTATTTTTGACTAAAACTCTGATAATGAATCTTCGTTTGCTGTCAATATCATATTTAATTTCTTTTTCATTAAAAAGGGTATTAAAGTGCTAATTGATAGGATTTATGAAAAAAAATGTGTGATGATAGGGTTTATCTTCTAAGGAAGCTGAGCTACTCAAAGATGGATTTAATGCTGAAAAATCATGCAGCTGCTCCAAGCAAAGTCCAACAACTACAGACTTGGCTAGGAGCACGGATCCATCAACTAGTGAACCAGATACACCTAGCTCTTCAAATGTACCTACTTCATATGGCCTTGAATCTCAACCTAAGATGGAGACTGATACTGTGCCCTCTACCTCTGGGACAACTAAAAATTGCTTGTTTAAATTAGGTATATTTTCTTCTACTTTTTATCCTTCGTTATGAATTTTTTATTTTAATTTGTTGGTATTCTCCAATCTCCATATACAATCATGCAGGTGATAGGGTAAAATATAGCTGCTCATCTTCTGTTGGTTTGTATCAGACTTCTTCAAGGTACAAATTTGTAGGAATTTTTTCTGGTTTGATTTCTGATTTTTGTTAAACATCTATGTGTACATGCTTTTGCATTTATCATATGATGGAAACCTAGCCACACAGTGATCAACACAGAACAGATAGCAACTGAAACAGAGCAACAAAGATGGAAAGCCAAACTGATATATTGAATAATAAAGTATTCTAAGTGCCAATAGTCTTAGGAAATAAAGTACTCGAGTAAAGAAACCAGAAGTAAAAGTAAATACCTAGCTTTCGAGAGGCTACGTCTCTCCCAAGTGTTTCCCTAATTTCTCCACACCTTCCTCTTGTCAACAATAGCTTCAATAGCCTACAATAAGGTTAATTATTAATTGGGACTTGTCATTCCTAATCAGGCAGGAACTCTTCATTCCTAATCAGACTAGGACTCTTCATTCCTGATCAGACTAGGACTATTTATTCCTAGTTTGCAAGGACTCTTTCTGCCAATTTTCCTTTTTTGGCCCTTCTTTCTAGAATAGACTATAGGAAACATATTGGGTGTCTATCATTATCCCCCAGTACATTCACCTTGTCCTCAAGGTGAACTTCATAAGCTTGAGCTAACTCCTTGAACTTCTCTAGATCACCACCTTTATCTGGAGGAATTCTGATTGAAGCCTTTCTATGGTCTTTCCATTGATCTTTTCAAGCCCATCTTAGATCTCCTGTCACTTCTCAATGGAGAGGACAAGTTCTCCTTCAATATCTTCAAAGTTCTCGTCCTTCTCAAAAACTTTCAACTTCTTGGTCTTGTCGGCCACCCTCTTCGCCTTGGTTGGAGTTGAATTGGAAAACCAGAGATCAGCCTCAAACAATTTTCTATATTTCCCTGCTTTTCTCCATCATGAACACTCCTATGCTTTGGAGGGACAGCGGCCTTGAGTCCCTTCTGTATACGTTCCTTATTTTTTTCCAGCAAGTTCTTCAGAAACCTTCAACTATGACTCTTACCTCCTTGATTTCTTCTCTGGTTTGAACAGTTCCCTTCACTTCTGAGACTTCTAAAAACTGATCCAATGCCTTCTTCAGTGCAGCAGAGAGGATCTCAATTTGCTCCTTGTACTTGGTGGCAGGCACTGCTTTCCCATTCTCTTCAGCTTCCCTGCATGCCTTCATCCTTTCTTCAAATTCCTTCCTGGACTCACCCCTCACCCTCTCCTTGGCTCCCTTGAGTTTCCTCTCCTTCTCCCATAAAGTAACACATATGGCTCTTACTTCTTTTTTAATTGCACCCATTTGACTGCTCAATGCTCCCATTTCTTTTCTACCCTCTCAAATCTCTCCTCCATGTTAGAGCTCTCCATTCCCGGATCTTGTGCTCTGATACTAACTGATAGAAACCCAGCTTGACAGTGATCAACACATAACAGATAGCAACCGAAACAAAGCAACAGAGATGGAAAACCGAAATGATATAGTGAATAATAAATTATTCTAAGTGCCAATAATCATAGGAAATAAAGTACTCAAGTAAAGAAACCAGAAGTAAAAGTAAATCCCTAGCTTTCGAGAGGCTAGGTCTCTCCCCAAGTGTGTTCCCAATTTCTCCACACCTTCCTCTTGTGCAACTATAGCTTCAATAGCCTATGATAAGGTTAATTATCAAACTGGGACTCATCATTCTTAATCAGGCTAGGACTGTCATTCCTAATCGAACTAGGACTCTTCATTCCTAATCAGACTAGGACTCTTCATGCCTAGTTTGCTAGGATTTTTTCTGCCAATTTCCCTTGTTTGCACTTCTTTCTAGAATAGACTCTAGTGAACATATTGGGCGTCTATCATCATATAAACTATAGAAGCAGAGGTGTTTATCATTACCTATGCAACTGCAACCTTTTATAGCTCGATATAATAGTATAGACTAAATGATCATGATTGGCTATTTATTGAATTTCACATGGCAATCCTTCCAGGAGGGTTTTCACTTTAAATATCCAACTGTACATATATGATTAGATATTGCTGCTTATGGGAGATCTACCTTGGGGGGGGGGGGGGGGGGGGGCAG
>JASKGM010025275.1:0-14688 GCA_034509205.1 Ceratonia siliqua | reverse complement strand
CCCCCCCCCCCCCCCCCCCCCCCCCCCCACAAGTCATTTAAGGTGACTGCACTTTAGTAATTGATGAAGAACTAATGTTAATTTTCCTTTAGTTGCTGGATTAGAGATGGGGCTGTAAGCTAACTAATGGTGTGCTTTTCAGTGCTATTATGGATTTGAGGTGATTTAGAGATGGAAACAAGGCATTGTCCAGTCATGTTAATTTGCCTAGGTTGTTAATTCTTTGTTGTTGGGCTTTTCTATGCGAGAGCAGTCAAATGGCCCATGCTAAAAGAGAATGGATAGTTCTCTGATTCCCTTACAGATGGTATGCCATTTTAAAATATTAGTAAAAGAAATGGGTTTTTGATTCTCTTAGAAACCGATGTCAGGAGAATAGACATTGGTATCTTTTCATGCAGCTCATGCATATGCTCAACTCAAGTTACTTCTGTTATTGTTCTTGTATGTATTTTTTTTCTGTTATTTGCTTTCTTGGTTGAAACTTCCAATTTTTTCTCTTTTCTTATATGCTTAGCAATTGTGTATGTACTATGTAGGGGCCCACCTAATGGAAGTCGGGGGAAGGTTATCGTATGTTTTGATGATAATCCTTTGTCAAAAATTATTGGTGTAAGATTTGATAAACCCATACCTGACGGAGTTGATCTTGGAGGTGCCTGTGAGGGAGGTCAAGGATTTTTCTGCAATGGTAACATTCTACCTATAAAGATCCAACATTTATATGTTTGGATTTTCATTGCTGTTGTATCTTTAAGAATATTTTGTTCTTAGATATTGAATGTTTCTTTTTCACGTTTCAGTTAATGATCTTCGATTGGAAAACAGTGGTGTGGAAGAACTGGACAAATTACTTATCAATACATTGTTCGAGGTTGCCTTTCTCCCACTCTGTTGTCCTAGAGAATCTTTATTACCATTTTGTGCTATAATTTTACACCAGCTTTTATACATTTTTTTTTGTTTCAGGTTGTTCTTAGTGAGAGCAGAAGTGCACCTTTCATTTTGTTCATGAAAGATGCCGAGAAGTCTATTGTAGGAAACGGAGATCCATATGCATTTAGAAATAGGCTTGAAAAGCTTCCGGACAATGTGGTTGTAATAGGTTCACACACTCACACTGACAATCGAAAAGAGAAGGTAATTTATTTTATTTTCTTAATTGATAACTCTGTTCTGTGATGCTAAAACGGCATGCATGTTGACTGTTGAGGCATTAGAAGCCTTATGAGTGGCCAAACTTAATGCTATGCTTAGTTTTTTGGAAAAGAGATTAGAAACCTACTGCTAGTTGCAAGATAATATGGGTAAAGTTTAAGACATATACCAGTTGATGCATTTCAATGATATTTTGATGAAAGAATGAGTTTTTAGTCTCGAGGATCTGTATTTTGAGTGGTTATGGGCTTTACATATATATATATATATATATATTTAATTTGAATGGAGAAACTTGTAGGGAAGGTGTATGATAGTTGATGTAGGATACAGAATGACATATTGCATAATGGATATACTATAGATTTTACTCTCTGAACTTTATCTCCCCCCTACTGTAAATGATTGTATGTATGTTATTATGTCATTGACTATATCTCCTAATAACTCTTTAAACTCTAATTTGCTTTCTTTCAGTCGCATCCTGGGGGTTTGCTTTTTACAAAGTTTGGCAGCAACCAGACTGCCCTTCTTGACTTGGCTTTCCCGGTAATGACTATATCTTTCAATGAATTCATTGCTTCTTCTATTGAAAAGGGAGAAACAGGAGTTGCCTGTATATGGTTATGCTTCTCTTGTCGTCTGATACACTATTTAACAGAATTTCTTTCAGGCTTTCTCAACTATAGCAGCAATTTGTCTCTTTAATTATTTCAGGATAGTTTTGGAAGATTGCATGAAAGGGGGAAGGAAGTCCCAAAGCCAAACAAAACTTTGACAAAGCTTTTCCCTAATAAAGTTACAATTCACATGCCACAGGTTTGTAATTTGACAAAACTTTGATATTTTGACAAAAGCTTTTCCCAAACAAAACTTTGACAAAGCTTTTCCCAAACATAACATAATATTGATATTTTTTTCCCTGTCATAGGATGAGATTCTTCTAGCGTCTTGGAAGCAGCAGCTGGATCGAGATGCTGAGACTCTCAAAATTAAAGGAAATTTGCATCACCTGCGCACAGTAAGTACCTTTAGTGTGCCTGGTTTTTGACTTTAGTAACAAATTTTGCTTGCAATGTCAGGGTTTTAATTCATAATTTCATACTACTTGATGGAATGGAATTTGCTTTTTACCTTTTAAGTAATTGATGGTTAACTTTTCGTTTTTTTCAATTAATGAGCCTCCCAAGGGCACAAATAAATAGGAAGTATGTGAATGTTTAGGTAACCAAAAAGATAAAGAAACCTGTAAAATTGAAGTCTATACTATAGTTGTACATAAGTGATATCTGGGTATCCTTTTGGGATTATAGAACTGAAGTGCTTTGCATACTCTCTTGACTGTACACTTGTCAATTGTTATTGATTGGAGATAACTCTCTGATCATAAGATTTTCCCTCTGACTTTTGAGCATCAAAGCCAGTCAACATTTGACTTTTTGTGAAAAATGTTTGTAAATGCCACTATCCTCGGAATGTACATCCTAATTGTACTTTTTTGGAGGGAACTTTGAACTGCAGTCTGGAAATAAAAATGAAAGGGTACCCACCATTTCCCCCCTCTAGATCATGGAGAAAATAAAGAGAAAGGGACTGAATGTCTATTTTGTCATTGCTACCCCTATTACAACACTTTATTTTTATGAAATAGGGGTTTATTTATAATTTTACATTTTATTTAATCACAGAAGTTATATTCTTTCTATTTTCTTTCTTCCTATTTTCTCTTCTTATCCAAACAAAGGTCAGATTCAGCAAGTTCTAACTTCTTAGGTTTCGTATTGTGTTAAATTGTGTAGTGGTGTAAATGTTTACTGTTGTGGTTGTGGTGTCCTTAACTTATAATCACGGTTCATCAAATTTTATTTATAGGTTTTGGGCCGTTGTGGGATGGAATGTGAAGGACTTGAGACTTTGTGCATAAAGGACCAGACACTTACAAATGAAAGTATGTTCTGCTACTACATATATGACAGCTTTAGGGTTTGCTACTCAAATTGATGTCCTTTATCATGTTTCCCATATTGCAGACTCAGAGAAGATAATTGGTTGGGCTTTAAGCCACCATCTCATGCAGAATCCTGAAGCTGATCCTGATTCAAAGCTTGTATTGTCTTGTGAGAGGTAATTAGCTTGCGTTGGTTGTTATTTAAATTGCTATTTTTATTGTGTTGTGACTTTATAATTGTGTTGCCATTACTATTCTACCAGCATCCAGTATGGAATTGGGATCTTGCACGCTATCCAGAATGAGTCCAAGAGCTTGAAGAAGTCTCTGAAGGTGATTGTTATGCAATTGTACTACTTATATTGTAGATATTTTTCTCTGCTTAGTTTGATCCATTCTACCATACTCCTTAGATGTTTGTTTGTCAGGGGAGTTTAACTAATGTCTTTATTCAAAGGCTGTAGTCCTAATCATCTTACTAATATGTTGGCTGAATCCAGGACGTTGTAACAGAAAATGAGTTTGAAAAGAGGCTTTTGGCTGATGTTATTCCACCTAGTGACATTGGTGTTACTTTTGATGATATTGGAGCTCTTGAAAATGTCAAGGATACGCTAAAGGAGTTGGTGATGCTTCCTTTGCAGAGGCCTGAACTTTTTTGCAAGGGACAATTAACCAAGGTTTTACTTTACAGATTGAAGTACACTTTGTTGTTTTACATGCTTTCTGCTTATAATGTATGTTGACAGTTAATGAGTTAGATTTCATGATCGTTTTTCTTTCCTTTCCTTTCATGCATTTCCCTAGTTTTTTTATGAGTGGTGCTATTCAACATGGGATTTAACCAAAATTATCCGACCTTATAATATCATTGCCTTATATTTATATAAGTTGTCAATTTTGAAAACCATCTGACATATTTAAAATGTGCTGCCTCATTCAGTGGAATTCCTTGTGCTTGTTGGTTTTTCCTTGTTGATTGATTTTATGATGCTTTTGATGGGCTTTGATCTTTTGGTGCCCTCCCTGATAAAGAAAGTGGGGGGAAAAGAAGAATAATTAGCTGATAATGTTTTTCCATTTCAAACACGTTGGAATGACCTACTTGAAGCCTTTATATAGGATAGTGGCCTCACACAATATATGTAACTCATTTTTTTGTTTAAAATGCTTTCCTAAAATCATGAAAGTTAAAAGCATCTGTGGAAGGCAACAAGTTTTCAAAAACTTTTCTTGAGAATAATTTTGGAATTTTTTCTTTCTTTCTCCCTATAAATCGTCTTTTGGTTTTAAAATCTATTATAATATGATGATGCAAAAGCATTTTGTTTCTTATATTTGTTTCGGAAATCATTTTTTTGGTGTGCATCTAACATGCCTTTTGTCAAAATGTTATTCATTCTGATATCTGACTTTGAATTACCTTTATGTACAGCCTTGCAAGGGTATCCTACTGTTTGGTCCCCCTGGAACAGGCAAGACAATGCTTGCAAAGGCCGTTGCTACCGAAGCTGGTGCAAACTTCATCAACATTTCCATGTCAAGCATTACATCTAAGGTTAACTTTGTGCCACACTCGGTGTTTTTTAATCTTTGCTGTATTATTTTCTTGTTCATTATAATTGTGATCTTGCCACTTTGCTGCAGTGGTTTGGTGAAGGTGAGAAATATGTGAAAGCTGTTTTCTCTCTGGCCAGTAAAATCGCTCCTAGTGTTATATTTGTTGATGAAGTAAGCTTTTTACATACAGTGGTATTTGTTTGTATTAATTTTATCAGAATATATCGTTACTCGTGTCTTTTACTCTTTTATAGGTTGACAGCATGTTGGGCAGGAGAGAAAATCCAGGGGAGCATGAGGCCATGCGTAAGATGAAAAATGAATTCATGGTGAACTGGGATGGCTTACGTACAAAGGATACTGAGCGAGTTCTTGTACTTGCAGCCACTAATAGGCCTTTTGACCTTGATGAGGCTGTCATCCGGAGGTTGCCTCGAAGGTGAATATCATGTTCAACTGCGTCTTATTTATTATCTCTATTTTTTTTTGGGGGTCTTAAGAGGACTAGCAGATGTTCAAATTTTTGTGATCTTTGGTCGTGTGCAGATTGATGGTAAATTTGCCAGATGCTCCGAATAGAGCAAAAATATTGAAAGTTATACTGGCAAAAGAGGACTTGTCTCCTGATGTTGACTTGGATGCAATTGCAAGCATGACTGATGGATATTCTGGAAGTGATCTTAAGGTTATGGGTGTTCTTATTCCTACTACGGTTTTACATTATATATCTTAAATTGACAGTGTTGTTATTAGTCAACATGTGGGTGCCTTCACACTTGCTCTTATGCTGCAGAATCTGTGTGTAACTGCTGCGCACCGTCCAATTAAAGAGATATTAGAAAAGGAAAAAAAGGTATGGCTCTTCTATATGGTGTTTTAGCAATATGATTGGTACTTATTTCTGTAGATGTGTCTTTTCCAGTGATAGTCATGGTTGGGGAGATTGCATGAATGGCTTCACCACATCTACAGGCTAGTTGAACATGTTATAAAAATATGCTCAATATTGCTGTTGCAACTTGCTATAAAACTTGAGAAATCTCCATTTCTTGATAGTTTTGAGGTTCTGAACTCATTTTATATTAATTTATTAGCCAATAATCTTGATAAAGGGAAAAGTATACTTATGAAAAATCTGAATTTGTAGTTCGTACTTTGTAGAAGCTGATGCTTCCTTCCTCCTTGGAAGGTTGGTTGCTTTTCTGGGTAGATAGGAAACTTGGCTACTTTGATCTAATATGTGTGATGCATGACAGGAGCGTGCTGCTGCTCTAGCAGAAGGTAGACCTGCTCCAGCATTAAGTGGCAGCGCTGATATCCGATCTTTAAACATGGAAGACTTTAAATATGCTCATGAACGGGTATATTATGACATGAAAACTTTTATATAAGCTTCACTCCTCCCCCATCCTCTCAAAACCCCTGGCGGGGCCCATTTGGTTATCAAAATAAAAATTAACTTTGCATATTATTTTGGGCCAGGTATGTGCGAGTGTTTCCTCAGAATCCGTAAACATGACCGAGCTTTTACAATGGAATGAACTATATGGAGAAGGTGGTTCAAGAAGAAAGAAAGCACTCAGCTATTTCATGTGAGAGTTTCTCCTTTGTAAAAATGGTTTCCCCCATTACTTTCTCCATCTCCTGAAGCCTGCATATTCAGTTTTGCTGATCCAGGTCAGGCTTGCTGTTGAGCCATTTCGTTTGTAAAATGAAATATAGGTTTTTAAGTTATTTTTTCTTATCTATGGGATGATGGGTTTTGAAAGGAGTGGAGTCTTCCAAAATTTTGGCCAGGCTCCTACAGCTTTTGTTTTGTTCCCCCATTCCCTTGCTCCCAGCCGCCAAGAACGCTTGTTAATTTTTTTTTGGTTATGAGCGTACTAGAAAAGATAAAGATGAAAAGTCGGATGACCCCATGCATATACTTATCGTCACTACTAATGAGATTTGCTGGAACAATAAGGATTTAGATCATGACTATCATCTGGTTTATGTATATATTATGCCTGTTAGAGTCCTCTTTAGGTTATTTCCTAGGTCTACAAGTCAGTGATGAAGATTTTATTGGACTTCTGTAATGCCTGATAATTCTATCAGTGTTTCCAGTCTTACTGAATGTTCTCTGTAGAAAGTTGACTATATTTCATACTTACGATCAATCTATTTGTACTATAAAGCTATGCTGTAACACGGTTAAATGCGGAGTTCTCGTATATTGGTGGTTGTGGTGGTGTTTTTTTAATATTTTTTTATTACTCTTCTCTTTTCATTCATGATGATATGCAAGATTGAACTTAAAATATTGAATAAATGATTATTTTGGTTCTTAGAAGATTCTCAAATTCTTAATTTGATCATCTAATGTTTTTTTCTTTTTTTACAATTTAATCTTCTAATTTATCTTTTTGTCTTAAAAAGGTCCTTTTGAAGACTAAATTAAGAGAGTAAATCACGCGCAAATGGACATTTGTTATGATGAAACAATACAATAGAAGAAATAAAAAAAAAATTATTGAAGGATTAAATTGAGAATGATAAACTTTCAATGACCAAAAAATGTAATTTATTCTAAAATATTCTCTTCTGAATTATTCAAATTATTCATTATTAAATTATTATTAGTGGCTTACATATTGGTTGTTTGGTCATAACATTGAATGATTTGAATGCACTTGCTACTCGGGTTCCCACTCATGTTTCTTTGGTGGGTTCAAGTGCATCTTAGATGGCTGAAGTGTGCTAGCAAGACTTAAAGGACAGCGTTACAACGGGATTGAGATTTGGTCATGTTAGTCACGTTTTGTTTTCATTATCTTGGTCGTTCATTTATTTAGATAGTCGAGATGATGTCACAAAAGTAAAATAATTATTATTTTTCTTTCCTTTTCTCTTTTTGTTTGTTCTCGTCAAGAAGCTCCCATATAAAACTTCTTGAAGGAGTAAAACTTTTTGAAGGAATAGAATTTGGGGACCTCACGCCACATCCTCTTGTCTTGGTTTTAAATATTTTGAGTTGAAATTTTATGCAATTTTGGTTGACTTTGTTATGAAGGGCACTCGGAAGAAGCACCACACTCATAGACAAGAGGCTTTGCTTCTACAATAGCCCTATTATAATTGAATGGGATCTCTCAGCCATTTTTTACTGCACAAGAACATTCTTCGAGTTAGACCGAAGAGAAAGAGGAAAAGGAATAAAAAATAAATTTTTTTTTTTTACTTACGTGACATTATTTTGGCCGTCCAAATAAATAGACGACCAAGATGATGAAAACAAGACCGGTCATGTTACTTGACTAATATGATCGAATCTCAATCTGTTACAATGGTAGTGTTAAATAAGTAATCATTGGGAATTTTTTGTATGCTTATCAACATTAAATAGAGGAGGCAAAATTGGCTCAACTTAACCTGAAAAATAATAAGCTTGTGCTAGCAAAATACTAGCCCAAAAAAATTAAGTTTTTTGGCCCAACCCTATGTGGCTTGTGACCCAAGTTGGCCCAATTTTCGTTTTTAAAAATAAAGTGAAAAGAGTTTGAATACAATATATTTATAGGTACTTTTTTTTTTCTACAATATAAGATTTATGGTCCACCTAAATGATTAACCTTAATCCATTTTGCTCCTTTGGAGGTATAGTTTTTTTCTTTATACTTTCTCGCAAGAACTTTATGGCCAGACATATTAAAAAAGTCTAAGCAACAGTGAAAAATTTGGTTCTTTTTGTCTTCAACTTTAGTGAATCGATTGAACATTGAATAAAAATTGTAAAGGAAACGAACCACAATTTAAATGAAAAACAAAACACCCAGTTAAAATGATAGAGATGAAAGTATAAAACATAATTCATACAAAACAAAATAAAATCATCAGATTCTTGTCTCACAAATATTACTTTTCTCCTTTTTTTTTTCTTTCACAGTTGTTATAATTTAATAGGAGAAGGAGTTTTAACAACATTGTTGGTGAAATGTATCCTTTTAACAAAAATTTTATTATTAAATAAATTAAAAAGTTATAATTGAGTATATAAAATAACAACATTAACTGGAAAAAAAAAATATATATATATCATATTTTGTTTGCTATTTTTAACATTTTTAGTATAAAAATACATATTATTATTTAAATACAAATTATTGATAATTATAATTATAATTGAGTTAGTCCGATGACCCGATGAGTTGGGTCAAGTTAGTAATATACCAACTCAATTTAAATCTAAATTGGTTCGATTAGGTCTGACTGGGTTGGGTCGGATATTGCCAGCTGTAACATAAAACAAGTAGCATATTTAAAACAAGTATCATCTTGAGAAACAAGGCATTTTAACACATCAATAAAAATGAAGAATTGAAAACTAAATAGTTGTTTCGAAATTGTTCATATAAAGCAAATTGAAGAGTACTATTTCTTTTTTAACAAATATCTAGAATAGTTATTACTAATAATACAACTATTATTTTATTCAATGCTATAATTTATAACTACTAATTGTTGTCAAATAATAAACAACATTGATTATATCATTAAACTTTTAAAATCATTACAAATTATTCTTAAAATTATTTTTTAACAGGTGCTTTAAATAGAAGTATTAAATTTTAAAAAAGTAGGTATTTAACATCTGGATGTAGTTATACAGAAGTAATTTTATTAAAAAAAACATATATGTTATGTTTGGATGCAAAAATATAAAAATATTTTTGTAAAGGTAAAATTATTAAAAATAATATATAAAAATGTATTTTAAAGAAATTTATAAAATATTTTAGAGATATATTTGTTTAAAAAAAAATTTTCTATTCCATTGAGACTTACTTTTTTCAGAAGCTAAGATTTATGACTTTTGAAAAAAAAAACTTTTTTTTAAAAATGCACTTATTCTTAAAATCTCAACCAAATGCCTACATCACCTCCTGCTTCTTTTTTTTTTTTTTTTAAAGCAATTCTTTGTTAAAAAAACCCCAACCAAACGGGCTGGTAATAGTAAACCTTGCTATAATTAGTATTTAAATTCTAATACTAATTATTATAATAATGTTTTTCTTATGATTCTTGTTATATTACCGCACCACTATGGAGACAATAGTAATATAATTTCTTACAAGAAGTTGTGGGTCTCATAGGTGAAGCTTATATTTTGTTAAGTAGAGTTTACATTTTTTCATGAGACCATCGTCCCTTATGAGGGAGTTATATTACTACAATCCCAATAGTGAAGCATCAGATTAAAACTTCCTTTTTCTTATATTATATTATATAGGCCACATTTTAATATTAATATGAAACGAAATTATTAATAGGTGATTATTATGTTACTCATGAATAGTAATACTTTATGAGAAACTTTTTATTTTTATTTATTTTAGTTTTCTTATAATTTTTTTAAGAAACAATTTAAAATAATTAAAATTTTTTTTAAAAAGAAAAAATTATAACGAATTTATTTATTTATTTTTGAATACTTGTGTTATGTAATTTTTATTTTTTGAGATTATTTTAAATTATTTCTTAAAATAAATATAAAAAAACTAAATAAATAAAAATAAAAAGTTACTCAAAGTATTGATACTCATGAATAGCATAACAACCACTTTATTAATATGAGTTATGCTAAGTTACTTTGAAGTATCTATACTCAATAGTAGCTTTTTAATTTTTTTAATTTTTAATTTGTAGTTTTGTAATTTTTTTCATTATTTGTATTTTAAGAAATAATTTTAAAAAATTTTAAAAAAATTCATAAAAATTCCATTACATAAGTATTAAAAAATAATTCAAAAAACAAAAAACAAAAGTGAAAAAATTCTTTTGATTTTTTGATTTTTTTATATTGTTTCTTAAAATAAAAATGATAAAAAACTTGCAAAATTTAAAAAATTTAAAATTTAAAAAGCTACACTGTTGATTATCTAAAAAAAAGTAATTTGTTTTATTTTAAGAAAAAATTTAAAAGAATAAGAAAATTAAAAGAATTTTTTTAGTTTTTTGAATAATTGTATTATGGAATTTCTTTGAATTTTTAAAAATTTTTAAAAATTAATTTTTAAAATAAAAATTAAAAAAATTAAAAATTAAAAACTATCATTGAGTATAGATATGGGTGGTTGATACCCTAGAGGCTACCGCCACCTTTACTTTTGATTTTTTTTAATTTTTTAATTTTTTAAAATTAATGAGTTATTTTCTATATTATATATATTTTTGAGAATTTTAAAAATGTTTTAAAATTTTTTACTTTAAAAAATTATAATTTTAAAAACTACCGTTAAATAAAATATTTAAAATAAAAAAATATAACAAAATTATAAAATTTTTAAAAAATATATATAATATAAAAATCACCCTATCAATTTTAAAAAATAAAAAAACTAAAAAAAATATAAAAGGTAAGAAGAAATATACCCTACAACCTTAAAAATAAGGCTAGGTAGCATCCCATATTAGTAAAACCCTACATTTAGAAATTGGAAAGTCCTGTCCATACAAATGAAAAAAAAGAAGTCTTCTCTCTCCGGTAGCGTTCCCTGAGTTGCGAACATTAACAGTTTAACTACCTCCGTCGTTAAGAAAGAAAACCCGCAGCGAAGTCTAAAGCACTACGCGTCGTCGTAGTTCCATCACAAAATCATTTTTCTGCTATTAGCTATTTCGTTTTCTCTCAGTTTCTCAGCAAACAAACGCTGAATAGGTAGACCGACGAAATGGCGGATCAGATCTCGGCACCACCCAGATCCGCCACGGACCTCTTCTCGGATCCTCTCGATGCTCACCCACTGTGGTTCAAGCCCGCATCCTTTCTCTCCCCGGACTTCGATTCTGAATCGTACATTTCAGAGCTCCGAACTTTCGTCCCCTTCGACACTCTCCGGTCTGAGCTCCATAATTACCTCTCCTCCCTCAATCACGAGCTCATCGATCTGATTAATCGTGACTATGCCGATTTCGTAAACCTGAGTACTAAGCTCGTCGATGTAGACGCCGCAGTGGTGCGAATGCGGGCTCCACTGGTAGAGCTTAGAGAGAAAATCGAGCAATTCAGGGGATCCGTGGAAAGTTCGCTCATTGCCATGAAGAATGGACTAAGGCAAAGATCGGAGGCGGCCTCAGCGAGGGAGACTTTGGAGCTTCTTCTGGATACGTTTCACGTGGTATCTAAGGTAGGGACTTTTTTCAGTGTGGTTTTGTGTTTGATTGTGAGTTGTTGGCTGGAATTTTGTCTATAATTAGACGTAGCAGAATTGAGGATCTCTAATGTAAAGACAAATGGCGCGTTCAATATGGATTTTCCGCGGAAAATTTCCAAACTGAACGCAGTCCAACTTTTTATAGTGTTACGCGGTTAAATGAGTTTACTGAGTGGTCCGACAGCCCTGTCACTCGAGTAACTATAATGTGGTGTTTGTTTGAGTAGCAACATATGATGTTTTCTACTTGTCTAGTTTGAGTATCAATTTTCATTGCTTGGTTGGTTGTTTATGTCAAAGAAGGTTAAACTGGAATTAGGAAGACTGCATTGGGCAAATTTTCTTACAATAGGGATATTGCATTAATTATCTGAGAGATGCAATTCACTAATTCATTAGCAAAATGTAATTATCCAGTTAGATTAGATAAGTTCGTTATCAATCATTTCTTGGCTTAGTTTTTGAAACATTGAGATTCAAATGATCAATTTAAATAGCATATGTCCTTTTTCTTTTAATTGGTCGGAGACTCAAAGAAGTTACTCAAAATACCTTTCAAGCTCTAGAATGTAATCATAAAGATTTAGGTTGTAGTGAATCATTGTAAACTGCATAATTATTTTCATATGATTCCAGGTTGAGAAACTAATAAAGGAGCTACCTAGTGTACCCACTGATTGGTCAAATGGAGAAGTAAATTTGGCAGAAAGAAATTCCATGAGCAATGGCAATGGGATTTCTGTGCAACATGTTGAGAATGGGACAAATATCAGAGAAACTGAGAGCATGCTACTAGAGAGAATTGCAAGTGAGATGAACCGGCTAAAGTTCTATATTACACATGCAAAGGTTAGTTTTAACTTCCTTCACTTTCATTATCTGTTATGTTTACATTTCCTTTTGGATATCCATAATAGTAATTTCTAGAGAAATTTATAAATTGATTCACATTACTCTGACTAGAAAACTAGGAGTTGGGATTGTCTGCTGAAGCTTGGTGACAGGCTGAGGAATGTAGATGTATCATTTCATTGTTAATAAATGTATGCAGCCAAATTATTATTTGAAGACTAAATTACTATTTTGGTACTTGAAAGATATTTTCTTTCATTTTGGTCCTCTAATGTGTACTCTGTTAGTAAAATGATTTTGTTGTTAATGGACACGCTAATATGGCTTAACCCAATATACACTTGGCTGCTAATGTGGCTTAACGGTAGGACCATTTTGTTAATGGAATACACATTGGAGGACCAAACTGAGAGAAAAAATATTTTGATGATCAAATTGAGAATTTAAAAATCTTTTGACGACCAAAATAATAATTTAGTCTTATTTGAACAACTTGTTTTTATGTTTTTGTTCAAAATGTGACTGAAAATATAAGAGTGCCATGTAGAGTAGGTAAGTTCTAGTAGTTTGAGACCTCTTGTTAAATATTTTTGTATTGCTTTGAACTCTGATATATAAGCAGGCATTCAAATTCAATATTTTATACTTGATGTTCACTATACATTTTTCTTGAGCTATAACTGGAGTAAATTATGCAAGTGAACTGTGGAGGGGAAAGGTCTATATAGGAAATTATTGTATTCAGGCAAAAATTTTCAATATTTGGTTTAGGCATTCTAAGAGTAAATGAGCTAAAATTTAGAGTGCCAGGTAGTTGATAGCATATGTCTCTTAAAAGTTAAAAAAATATTAAATGTACGTATTGTGTTGAATCTGTTGATCTTAATTTTCTTTATGTATTAGTGTTTGAGGTTTGTGATTAACATGAAAGCTCTCTGATCGGGAGAACTTGATTGGGAAAATAGTAAAGTTGTTGCTTAGACTTGCTTTTTAAGACCTTGGTACATTCTGTGCTCATCTCTTTTTCTCAATTATGCCAGTACAGAACCTGCCTTTTATTGAGAATATCGAGAAGAGGATTCAAAATGCTAGCCTAATATTGGATGCAAGCTTGGGACATTGTTTTATTGATGGTCTAGAGCACCGAGATGCAACTGCAATTTACAATTGCTTACGTGCATATGCTGCCATTGATAACACCAAGAATGCGGAAGAAATTTTTCGAACGACTGTTGTGGCTCCATTGGTACAGAAGATTATTCCACATGGATCATCAACCATGGCTGCTGGATCGTCTGGGGATGGACTTGATAGTGATTATCAGCAGATTAAGGAGTGCATTGATAAAGACTGTAAATTTATATTGGAAATTTCTTCAGCTGGTACATTTCTACATTCACAATCCATTAGGAAACCTTTTCTCTGTCATTACTGCATTGGTTACCTGAACCTCTTCAATCCTTGCTGGTTTATTCTTTAGTCTTTCTTATAAAAAAAAAATTAAAACTCTTGAACTATCTTCAATTCATTTTTTACTAAATGTCCTGTTAGCTTGAGCATTTATGGTTACCTGTGTGCGTCTGGATTGTTGACTCATTGTATGAAATATGGTCATGCCAATGTATCAAAGAAGCTTAAATATAAAGAAGACAATGCAAGTGTTGCATATAAGAGCAGTATGTTTAGATATCATTAAATCTGTCTGAAGCTTGGTCATTGGTGCAGAAAATTCAGGTTTGCATGTCTTTGACTTCTTAGCCAATTCTATACTTAAAGAGGTTCTCACCTCAATCCAGAAGGGAAAACCAAGTGCCTTTTCTCCTGGAAGACCAACAGAATTCTTGAAAAATTACAAATCAAGCCTAGATTTCTTGGCTCATCTAGAAGGTAGTATTCAAATCTACCTTTCCTCATGCCTCACTTTTTCCCCTTGAGAAAGAAAAAAAAAAGGGGGGGGGGGGGGGGGGGGGGGGG
>JASKGM010025264.1:12375-27883 GCA_034509205.1 Ceratonia siliqua | reverse complement strand
GATTGAGGAGCATTTAGGGGTACACAATGGGAACCAAACCTTAAACCAGTTGAACCTTTCTACAAGATTAACATTGAAGAGGCTGTCTTCGTAGAGAGGGTGATGGTGCTCCGGGTTGTGTGGTGCATGATGTGGAGGGACGCTTTGTAGGAGGCTGATGAGAAGAGTATCGGGGTTTCAATCATTGGAACACTTGGAAGCTCTGGCCGCAAGAAAGGAAGCATTATTCACCTATTTATGCCCGCGCGATGTCTGGCTAGAAGGAGACCCAAAGTTAGTTGTTGCACACGCTTAGAATGTAGAGGAGAACCTTTCATATGTTGCAACATTGCTACAAGACATATATATATGGGTCCATTGATTAGGAGCATTAATATCTTTTGTGTGCCTTGTAATTCTAACAATGCTGTTCATAGTCTAGCTCAATACGATGGACATATATCTGGTGATGTGATTTTGATAGATGATCCACCATCTTTTGTGGCATCTACTCTTTCTTCATGTCTACTTACATAAAATCACTAGTTTTCAATTAAAACAAAACTACAATCACTTTTAAAAAAAATCATAAAATGTGTTTTTCAAAACAGTTCTGGTTGTTATAATTTTATATTGCACTTTCTTATTTTTATTAAATTCTAATACATATTATTATTAAATGATTATTAAGCTTTTTATGCCGTCACTTTTATATATATTAGTGAATTGATAGGCATGTTTTGACCTAGACGTTAGTTCATATTTTTAATTATTTATATTTTAAAATGAAAATAAAATATTTTTAACCTTCTATTATCTTTATAACTACTCATTAATAATTTTTTAAAAATAAAATATTATCCTACCATCCCCATCCCAGCGTCTATCCTACTATCCTTTAAAATTTGAAAATATATTCATCTATTTTCACACTTTTTATAGAATAATTTTAGTACACAAAGACACCAAATTGCTTCAAAGCCATATATAGTAGCACTAGTATTACTCTCTCCTCCCTTAATAAAAGAATTATTTTTTCATGGGACCAAATAAAATAAACATTTCAACAAAAAATCTAATAGACATTTTTAAGTATATTTTTATGAGCAATTAAAATTTCATTTTTAAAGTACTAAACTAAAAAATAGTAATGATTAAAGCAAATATAATACTACATATTTAAAAAATAAGAAAATAATTAAAAACAAAATATAAAAGCAAAAAATTAAGTGTTAAAAAAAAAACTGATTTGCGTGGCACTAGCCCACAAGGAGTAATCCACTTTACCCCAAGGGTTTAAAGTTCTTGCTAGTTTCCAATTACCACCTCACCTTATTTATAGGGTCCCGTCGACTGATCCCTATGAATCAATTATACTTTTATGAATTAAACTTATTTTGATAATTTTAGATTATTAGTTCATATCTTTACTCATAATATTTTTTAAGTTTAAATAAAATCATAAATTAAAGAACCCAATTCAAGTGCGCTCACTTGACCCCTCTTAAATATGAGTTGGATCTACCCAGCCCCTCTCACTCTAGATTTGTTGTCAAAGCTCAAAAGTTTGTTACTCCTAAAAATTTAAAGCCTAACCCTAGTGACCTTTAAGATTTTTTACTAAGATCGGTAAAGGTGATTCTATAAATATCTAATCATGAAAATTTGCATGCTGAAGGTGTCCTGTTGTTTTGACAAGCAAGAATTGTGGTTGGAACTACTGTTGGTCAGTGTGAACCTAAATGGGGAGTGATGGGACTTGAGACTTGAGCCCCCAAAGATAAGTAAAGCGACTTATAAAATTTATTCTATGATTGCAAATGTGGATTTTAACAATTGGTAGCTAAATTTCTAAGTACCGACATTAATATAATCATATGTTTAGTTGTTAGAAATGATAACTTGAATTTCTTTGTATTCATGGGAAAATAAGTAATTTATCTTATCCTGAGTACTTCATAGATAATAATAATATAGCATAAGTAAGAAAAGAGTTGAGTATTTTACTGCTTAATAAGGATGAGTAACTTAAAATATTAGTAATGGTAGGAATGGGTAGTCTTTATATGGCATTTCCATGGGACTCAAACCTACAGCCTTCCATCAAGTCCTTTCTTTTGATAATCAACCCAAATCACTTTCATCCATCCCCAAGAGCATTTCTCAAATAAAACTCTATGGAAAGCGAGCCCTTATTGACATAGTATTTATGTCATAATCACATTTCACAAAAGCAGGTTTGAAGCAAAATATAACCTCAACTTCACTTAAAAATATGAAATGAAATTTTGTAACATACCCAAAATAATTTTCAAGGGATCAATACTTTCCAAATATCATATTTAATTCATAAGTAAACTAAACTTATCAAGTTATATCAAAATCACTAAATATCTCTTTATATGCTTGCAGGAAAATTCACCTAAACCAATAAAAATGTTCCAAAATACAAAGTCTAATTCCATCTAAAATCTCCTTTTGTAAATGACTCTATAATCAAACTATACATAAATACATATGTAAAATTGTATGTCTACCAACTCACCTATTGGGAATATTCCCCGGGTAATTCCTATGTCCCTTATCTCTTCCAATAATAACTTTGAAGAAGCATCCATTGAAAAACATCAAATAATATTTCAATCGAATTCCTTTGAACTCAAATATAACTCCTTTCTCCAATACATCAACATTCAAGCTAAAACCTTAGCTCTTTTCCTACCGAATTGAACCAAAATAGTGTGAGGTTACTAGAATCGTTACCAAAAGCTTAAATACAAAGAAAACTTACCCCAATAGCTATTTAATCCTTCCTCTAATTGCCAACAAGCATCAACAACTCCATAACCTGAAATCCACCTTAAAACCCCAAATAGAAACCGTAGAATTAGAAATCAATCATGTAGAAATGAAGAGTCTTTGTTCAAATCATGATTGGAATTCTCACACCCAAATGCTCTTCCCTACCTCCAAAGACCAATTTTCATATGCCCTAGTTGAGCTTCCTAAGCACCCCCCTAAACCCTCTTTCACTACAAGAAAACACAAATTTTTTCACTGAATAATTTCATAAGAAATCACCTCTCTCATGGAATTACTCACAAATTATTGATTGTGAAACAATTTCTTGTGAGAAAGGATGTTTTCTCACGTAAAACAACATCCATGAGAAATTTGCTCAAGGAATTTCTCTCGGATGTATAGTTTTGTGAGAAGATTTTTCGTGGACATCTTCCGTGATAAATGGCAATGAAATATGAGAGAAAAATGGACAAATTCGTGACTCATTCTAACGAGCCTCTCACAGAATTTCTCATGCCTCAAGATCGATGAGAAATTTCTCATGGAACTTTGTCCAGACCACATATGCGTGAAATATTAGTTTCTTATGGAAAGACCCTGCGAAATAGTCCATGAAAATGTCCGTGAGATTAAAATTTTTTTGTTTATTATTTTATTAATAATTTTATATTTAAAAAAATTCTTATACATTAACTCGTGAACTTTGAAAAACAATTTAAAAATACAGCATAAACAAACCAGATTGGATTAAATTCAATATATTATTAAGTTGATTAAAATAGCTTATATGAATTACATCTAGTATAATATAGAAATGTAAAAAAAAATACATCAATGATCACCACTTGACTCATCATCATCGTCAGTGGGATCATCGGGAGGGGATTGGCAAGGGCAAGGGCATTAGCAGCATTGCCACTAAACATCTGCATGAACAACCCCCGCTACTCCATAACAAACTCTTCGAGATTATGCACCTTGCATTGCCATTCCCCACAAAAGGATCCAAGTAAACAAGATAAAAAGATGGGTAAACAAAAAAATAAAAAATAATAGCAGCAAAAAACAATGACTTAACAACAGTAAATAGCTATACAAGAGCATAAGAAAATGTTGCAGCAAGAAAGTAGTATATATTAAAATTACTTTGACTTTATAACCATATTGCAGAAGCAACCTTCTTAGTACAATAATTAATTAAAACTTAATTGAAGAACTAAAATGCACCTAAATACATACCCCTACGCACAATAACATTTCTACCAACAAATGCATAAAAGTGCATGGGCATTCATGTATATGTAGATAACTTCAGATTTTTGAGTTCAATGCTTATTCCTAAAATGCATACTAGTGCATGTGCATTCATGTATCTGTGAAAGAGAGATGAAGGAGATGGTTTTGATTGAAGTACCTCACAGGAGATGAATATATCAATAAAACTACAATCCAGGAAAGCCTAGTATGAATAGTAGTTGAGGTAAACAACAAGCTATTAGAAATATGAGAAAGAAAAGAAACTGAAAACCCAACTTATACCAAGTACTTTAGTAAGGTAAAGTGCTACATATATAAGAACGAAACAATTAGCACAAGAACTAGAGCAAGGTGCACAAATGAGAATTGTGCACTTGAAGGATTACATTATAGCTTTTGGGGGTAGTATAAACCATTTAGGTTGTTCCATGTCTACTACATCAACTAATTCACCATTTAAAAATGCAATCTTAATATCCACTTTATGCACATACAAATTAAAATTTTGATGTTTAGCAAGTAATATAGACTATAAACATTACACTTGGAGGTAAGACAAGTAACATACCTAAGTATTGTTAGTTAACATAGTATTTATGTAATGATTAACTGATTATCTCCAATTTGTTATAATCAAGAAGCTTCACGAGCCCAAATCTGGACTCTGAGAATCCAAGCTTAGAATTCACCTTAGGGAGATCAAATTGGAAAAGCAATGAACATGCCTGATTAAAGTTGGTATGTCATGATTCTTGGATAGCTTTAATGGCAAAAAGGAGTAGATTAATGCACAAATATATATAAATAAAAATAGGTACTGCTTTTGTTAAGATGAAGATGTCACTTAATCAAAGTTTAAAGCACCTCTGTATATTCTCTGTAGTAAAATAGTTTCTCATTCAATAAATGGTACAAGAAAAAATAACAAATAACATTGGGTATGACACGAACAAGAATGATTTGCTTACATTATATTTATGGGATGAATAAGCCTGGTGTATTATGGCAAAAGCAACCAATTGCTGAGTGGAATTGAGTATCTTCTTATCCGGCTAGTAAAGATTTATTAATAGTCAACATTGAAAAACATGGACACACAATCTTAAATATCAAATAACATAATAACATAAATAAGAAATGGCAGAAACTTGTCTTGTGTCTACATAAACACATAGATACTTACTTAAGGAGTGTTGATATTTGACATGGAAAGAACTTGCCATGAATTTTTTAAACTTATAAGGAGTATTTGGACTAAAAACTAAGACTGATTTAGAATGACTGATATAAACTAGTTGTATAATAGAACTCTCAAAGGATGAGTAGGAAGAAGAGCAAATTTTAGGATTACGTTGGAAAAATAACACAATATAATTAAATGAGACATGAAAGGACTACAGCTTACAAACTTTATAGTATGAAGACAAATATAAAAGAAAAGGGGATGAAGAGATTGATACATTTAAGATGCACAATTTCGAGGATGTACTCCTCCAGAGAAACAAGAGAGAGAAAAATAATTTTTGAATTTAAGTTATGCTCCTTCATCATATACAACTTATATATAAATGGCACAAACAAACTATTAACTGCTAGGACGAGGACACTTGGCTAATGATTACAGAAATAAGAAAGCTACTAACAAGTGAAGCTACTAAACTAATACCATTGGGTAGTTAACTTCATCAGCATTGGTATTCTCTGAGTTGCTTGTTGGTTTGCACTTTTTAAGTGTCGACGTGGCAGTCAAGATCATATCATTACCCTCCATGTCTGCAATGTCAAAAGTAGGATAAAGAACTTGAAATCGATCCAGCGAGATCCATGAAGCTTCCTCTAACATGAGGCCCTTCCACTGGACTAACAATTGAATTTGAAATTCACTCCCAATCTTAACTCGACGAGCGCGCAGGACTGAAAGAGACAGAATGATTGGGTAATTATCAATAATGGTAGAGGGCAAGGGAGTAGTATGCAATGTGGAATTTTCCAAAAAGGCTTCATAATTGATACATGGAAAACTAGGTGAAGCTTAACACCCTTAAGGAAACGAACTCGATATACAACTAGTCCAACAACAGCGTCAATGGGAAAAGGCTCATAAAAACTCTTGCTCAATTTGGTATAGGGCTGTTGAGATAATGTAGTTTGTTTGTAAGGGTGCAATTTGATAAGAACCAAATCGCCAATGTTATATTGATGGTCCCGGCGATGCGTATAAGCATAATGCTTTATCCTCTGCTAAGCATGCAAGAGATGTTTCTTCAAGTCACTTGATAGTTGAATTCGAGTCTATAACTTCGTTTCCACTACCTCAATAGTGATATCAGAGGTGAATAAGGTAACAGGGTCGGCGAAGCTTAGCCATAGACCACCTTGTAAAGCATGGTTTTGATGGACGAATGGAAGAATGTGTTATAAAACAGCTCAGCCCATGCCAGAAATTTATACCAATGATGAGGGTGATCAAAGGTGAAACTACACAAGTATTATTCCAAACCCCTGTTAGTGACCTCAGTTTAGCCATTAGATTAAGGATGATAGGCACTACTATAGGCCAGTTTTGTGACACTAAGGAGAAATATTTCCTTCTAGAACTTACTGAGGAAAATAGGGTCGCAGTCACTAACAATGTTGAGCGAACATCCATGGAGTTTAAGTAACATGGTGGACAAAAGCTTCAGCAACCTTGGTGGCAGTAAACCTAAAGGAAGAATGGCAAAGTGAGCATATTTAGAGAGGCGGTCAACAACCATTATGATAATAGAGAATCCATGAGATATTGGTAATCCACAAAGAAGTCTATGGTTAATGCCTCCTAAATTTGTGCAGCAATTAGAAGAGGCTCCAGAAGGCTGGCAGGGGCAGTAGCTTTTGTAGACATTTATGTACAGATTTCTTTAATCCTGTAATTATTTATTATAATCATTCTCATTTATTCCTAGCATAAGTCATGGGATGTCAGGCAGAGGAGATTAGGGAAGTATTTACACCTATGATTAAGGGTCTTTAATGTGTGTCTTTATGTTCCCTTGCATACATTCTTTCTCTAGTTGTAATCATTCACAACAGATCAATAAAATCATTTTTCCCACATGGTATTAAAGCTCTCATCCTTGGGTAATTTTTTTGAATTTTTGACCCTTATTACTTCTGACTATTTTGAAACTCTCTCACTGAGTTGTTTTCAGCCTAGATCTCTAGGTAGGTAGTACCTTGTATCATACCCATAGTAACCTTAGACTGTGCCGATCATCTCGCCGTTCAAACATTGTCGTTAAAATCGCCATCACGCGCCGTCCACTTTCGCTACCAGTAGCCCACGTGCTAGCACATGGAAGAGCATGAGAAATTTAGTGACTCTCAAACTAGGCCAAACTCTGGCGATTGCCTTTTTACAGCCTTCACAGCCAATGTTTTAGATTTCATAGCCATTTTTACTTCGCCTTCATTGCCAAAGTTTTAAATTTGGTACTATGTCTATGTTACTTGACACTATTTAGTGCCGTTTAGTACTGTTTAATATGCTGGCCTTCATTGCCACTACAAGAAAAACATTTTTCATCCAAGATGATATTGTTTATACCTTTATTGTCTACTGGTACTGTGTTGCTGTTAGTGTGTCTTACTGGTGCTAGCCTTAATCGTTGCTATTGATAAGTATATTTTGGGGGTGCTAGCCTCATTTATTTGATAATGTTTACTGTGTTACTACATTGTCATCTCTATTCTCGTTACATTTATCCACTTTTCTAGCCAACCCCTGCTATCAATTCTTGGCCTTTATCACCAAATCTTCCTGGCTTTCATTGTCACTTTTTCTCAAGCCTTCATAACCATTTCTATTTTGGCCTTAATTACCAAATTGAACATAATGTCAAACATTGTTTCTACTAACTAGATGGAAATTGTTGCCACTCCTCATTCAGATGAAAACCCATATAGTACATACTCTCTAGCTTTCTCAGGTAACATAGATTTCCTTGGATTTAATGCCTCAAAGACACATTCTTTAAATGCACCACTATTGGACTCTTAGGTCATTGACTCTAGAGCCATTGACCACATGACCAGTTCTTCACACAAATTTAGCACATATACACCTTGTCCTAGCAATTGAAAAATCATTGTGGCTAAAGGTTCATCCATAATTGTAGCAGGCATAGGAGGCATCCAAATTTCACCTTCATTTATTTTAAAAATGTTTTCCATATCCCACAATTATCTAATAACCTTGTGTCCATTCACAAGCTAACCAAAGACATGAATTGCCTTATACTTTTTTACCCCTCTTATTACAAATTTCAAGAACAAAGTTCGAGAGGAGAATTAGACTTGCTAAAGAAAGTGAGGGACTTTAATAATTGGGGAAAGTAACCCATTATTCCATTATCAATAATAGTCATATTGTGTTTTTTTTATCTACTTCCAATAAAGATGCTATTTGGTGTCATAATTTTCTTTGGGGTTATCCATCGCTTATGACCCTTAAAATTATGTTTCCTTCCTTGTTCAAAAGAATTGATATGAGTAGCTTACATTATGATGTGTGTGAACTTGCCAGACACATTTGTGTCTCTTTTCATATTGTTCATAAAAAAGCTAATTCTCATTTTCAGTTGATTCATAGTGATATTTGGGGTTCCTCTCCGACTCACAATATTTTTGGTTTAAGATGGTTTGTCTCCTTTATAGATGAATGTATGAGAGTCACCTGGTTATTTCTATTGAAAAATAAATTTGATGTGAGTCGTATCCTATTTAACTTCTATTCCATGATACAAAATCATTTTGGCATAAAAATCAAGTAGTGTTGATCTGACAATGCAAAAGATTATTTTAATCAGATCCTATCTCCACATTTTCAAAATGAGGGTATCATTCATGAGTCATCATGTGTTAATACCCCCAACAAAATGGGATAGCAGAGAGGAAAAGTGGGCATCTCTTAAACACTTTCAGGGCCCTCATCTTTTATCAAAATGTACCAAAATTCTATTGAGGGGAAGTTGTTCTCATATCTGCCTATATGATAAATTGGTTACATCTCATGTTCTTGATTCTAAAAGTCTTATGAAGTCTCTTTCTAAATTCTATCCTAATATCAGAACCACCAATAACCTTACTCCTCGAATAATTGGCTCTACTTCCTATGTTCATATCCATAGTCACCAAAGGGGAAAACTTGAACCTTGTGCCATGAAATGCATCTTTGTAAGATATTCTCCTACTCAAAAAGGATATAAATGTTATCATCATCCCACCAAAAAATTCTATATCTCTGCTTATGTTACATTTTCTGAGGGGAAACTATACTTTTCTCAACCTTATCTTTAGGGGAAGTTTGTCTATGTGGAAGATAGGGAATTTTTTGACTTGTCCTCCTTCATTTCTTCCCCTACTAGTCAATCATCCAAGCTTAGTAACCCTGGAAAGACTACAGAAATTACTGATATTAATAATGAAAAATATGGGATGATGTACTCAAGGAGGAAAGCAACCACTTCTAATATGACATATGTTCAAGACTTCAATCTGAATGAGGCAAATCCAAATTTCGAGTCTCATTCCCAAAGTGATCGTACTAAACCAAAAATCTCAATTTCCTAAAGTGATATTATTTTAGATAGTGAACTTTCACTTCCTACTGCAAAAGGAAAGGAAACCGAGAGTGTACAAAAAAACTTTCATATCCTTTGTCTTACTCAGTGTTCTTCCAAAACTTTAGGCCATCTCATAAGCCCTTCCTCACTAGTCTAAACACTATTTATATACCCAATATCTTATCCGAGGCCTTATCCAAGGAGGAGTGTATAAGAGATATGAAAGTAGAAATGGATGCACTTGAGAAGAATAAAACTTAGGAATTGATGTAAATGGGTATTCACTGTAAAGTATAAAGTAGATGGATCCTTAAAAAGATATAAGGCAAGGCTTGTAGCAAAAGGATATACCCAAATATATGGGGTGGATTATCAAAAGGCCTTTTCCCTAGTTTCAAAATTAAACACTGTGAAAGTACTTTTATCTTTGGCTACCCATCTTGGATGGGAATTACAACAATTTGATGTAAAAAATGCTTTCTTGCATGGTGAATTAGAAAGAGAGACATATATGTGTATCTCTTCTGGTTTTAGTGAAAATATGGGGGGAAATAAAGTCTGTAGGTTAAAAAAGGCTCTCTATAGCCTTAAGCAATCACCAAGAGCCTAGTTTGAAAGATTTGCCAAAGTAATGATCTCTATGGGGTATAAGTGAAGTCAGGGGGACCATACACTCTTTGTTAAACACTCCAAGATAGAGGTAGTAACTATATTGCTGGTATATGTTAATGACATAATAATAACAGGAAGTGAGGAAAAGGAAAGACTAGAAATAAATGAGTGTTTGGTTAGAGAATTTGAGATAAAGGATATTGGAAAATTAAAATAGTTCCTTGGAATTGAGGTGGCTCACTTAAAGCAAGGCATTTTTATCTCTCAACAGAAGTATGTTACAGATCTCTTAAGGGAGACAAGAAAATTAGCTTACAAACCGACATCAACCCCTATAGATGCAAACCATAAACTCCGATAAGCCACTAAAGCTCCTATGGTTAATAAGGAAATGTACTAGAGGCTAGTTGGAAACCTAATCTACTTATCACACATGATGCCAGATATCACATATTCAGTTAGTGTAATCAGTCAGTTTATGCATGACCTCAAGGAAGCTCATTTACAAACTGTCTATCATGTACTACATTATCTGAAAGCTAATCTAGGAAAATGAACTATGTTTAAAAGAAACCTTAACTTAGATCTAGAAGCATACACTAATGCAGATTATGCAGGATCCTTTATGGATAGAAGATATACATCAGGGTATTGTATATTCCTGGGAGGCAATCTTATGACATAGAGGAGTAAGAAACAAAATGTTGTGGCCAGATCAAGCACAGAGACTGAATTTTAAGCAATGACTCAAGGAATTTATGAGCTGCTATGGCTAAAAATCATCCTTGAAAACTAAAAAATTGAGTGGAATGGATCTATGAAGCTATATTGTGATAACAAATCAACAACAAGCATTGCCCATAATCTAGTACAGCATGATAGGACTAAACACATTGAGATTGATAGACACTTCAAGATAAACTTGATAGTTGCTTGATACGCACACCTTATGTTCCAACACAACTAACAGATGTCCTTACAAAAGAACTTAACACTCAATAATTTAATGCTATTATGTCTAAGCTGGGAATGAAGGATCTTTATTCAGCAGCTTGAGGGGGAGTGTGGACATTTATGTACAGTTTCATTAATCTTGTAATTATTTACTATAATCATTCTCATTTATTTCTAGCATAAGTCATGGGATCTCAGCTTGAGAGGGAAGTATTTAGTCTTGTGATTAAGGATCATTAATGTGTGTCTTTATTTTCCCTTGTATATATTCCTTTTCTAGTTGTAATCATTCACAACATATCAATACAATCATTTTTTCCCACATTTTCATACTTGGTATGCTGGATAAATTGGACAAGTTTGCACAAATTGCTTAACGCCAGCTTGCAACTTTAGCCATTCAAATTGAGAATATACTCAGGATGTAGTTTGAAGAATGCCGCTATGACCTCCAAGGTTGGAATTATGTAACTCACTAATAATGTCAGTCTTATGTTAAGAAGACTAACCATCACTCTGCCGTTTTGCCTTATTAATCCCTAATGAAGACGGTAACGAGGACCAACATCTTTGTTTTGGATTATAACTTATTGTAATTGGATCAGATCACTAAGGTGAGATGTTTCATGACACAATTGATCCATTAGCAAACTAGTTGGTTGAGTAATGACCATGAGGGTCCCCGAACTATCCTATGTTTCTTTAGGTTTTTAGGATAGGGCGTCTGCAACCCGATTACTAGTGTCTAGGTTGTACAAGATATCAAGATTGAAGCCAAGCAATTTTACCAAGAAGCGTTACTACTTAAGGGTATTAATTTTTGAGTCATTAGTTCCCTTATACTTTTGTGATTAGGGCCCTATTTGTATGGACTTATTTTGAGAATAAGTAACTTTTTTTTTCAAAAAATAAGTCATACTTAAAAAAAAAACTATCTATTTGTTTCGGCTTCTCCCAAAAGGAGAAGTAAAAAATAAGGAGTTTTTCTCTTTATGAAGGAAAACAAAATTTCTGGCCTCTTTCATAAGGAGAAGTTTATAGATGAGAGAGAAGGTTATTTCATTTTTTGATTCAAAAATCCTTCTTAATTACTACATCTAAACACAAAACAACTTTTACTTCTAAAAAAGACATTCTTTTTAAAGGAAAAACATAAAAGACTTTCTCTAATAAGTCCAAACAAACAGGCCCTAGGTCTTGATAATGAACTTTCTTCCTAACAAATACTGCCTTCATTTTTCCACCACTTCTGTAATTGCATAAAGCTTCCAAACATAGGTAGAGGTGCTTTGCCGTTTTCAAGCTTAACTTTTTGCTATAATAAGCAATGGGGTGCGTAGTTTGGAATAATACCGCACCAATTCCTACCCCTGAGGCGTCAGTCTTGATAATGAAAGGCAGATCAAACTTAGGTAAGGTTAATACTAGGGCATGGGTCATAGCTAATCTCAAGTGTTGGAAGGTGTTTTCAGCTTCAGGTGTCTAGTGGAAAGCATCTCTTTGGAGTAATGGTAGCAAAATGTCACATAAATCACCTGTAATAACTAGTTAAATAAAGGAAGCCATGGAGTTGGCTAATGTGTAGAGGTGCTCGCCACTACATAATAGACTGTACTTTAGATGACTATGGTTCCACTTCTTTGGCAGACATAATATACCCTAGATATTCGATTTTATCTTGCCCAAAAGTGCACTTGTTTCGCTTGGCATACCATTTATTCTACTTAAGACATTATAGGACTAACAGTAAGTGTCTACCATGATCATTCAAACTCCTGCTATACACTAATATATCTTTAAAAAAAAAGTACGAACCTGCACAAAAAAGGGCTTAACCATTTTGTTCATGGCTGCCTAGAAGGTTGAAGGCGCATTCATCAGCCCAAAGGGCATAACAACAAATTCATTATGTCCTTCGTGTTGGATCTAGTTGTTTATCTTAAGTGTTCATGGTACAATCATGGTTTAAAATTTTTTAAAAACATTCAAGCTTACAAACAGGCAGTAACAAAAAGCATAGACAAATAACTCACAACTAGAAAGAGAAGTAAAATAGATAAGAATTTCGCATATCTCTTGTAGTCACTTTAATCCTGTAATATACTTCCCAACCAAGTGTATTGACATCCTATTCTTTGAGAATCACTAATTCACAGAATCAATAGTGAATAGGCTTAGTGATTGGAATAAACAAAAGATAAAATAAAATAATTGATAGCTTTTAAAATAAATTAGAAAACATTCCCCTTTGTTTCTTTTAGTGTGGCGTAAAGATCTCTATAATGACACACTAAAGAACTCACTTTTTCTCTTTCTCAAATATTCACTTGTATGACCACAAGAGGGAGAAGTTGCATATATATAATATGCTAACCTTAGGTCATGTGAGAGCATTTGAGTGTAGTTCAAAAATTCAATCCCTAACCATTAAGGATTCACATGCTTACTAATGGGGAATATTACATAATAAAATTATCTAATAATTTATCAATTAATAATCATATTATTAATTTGGATAATAACATATTTTATTTAACAATTAAATAAAATATGTGTGACTTTCTAATTGGTCATGTTTGAATTAAAAATTCAAATAAATGGATTTTACTTAACTAAATCCCTTTAACTTAGTTAGTTTCTTAGTGAATGTAGGTTACCTAAGAAATTAATTTTTTTTAATTTTCAACCTTTATTCACTTGGATAATTAGAATAATTAGGAGGGAATATATTTGACAATGTTAAAGAACAATTCCTCTCATTTGGCCATACACCTCTCAATCACATGGGGAGGAGGTTATTTCACAAGTTTAAACAATTTAAACTTTACAACAACATTAGGATAAATAATTAATTATATTAATTTCATCCTAATAAAATGATATAGCCAAAATTTCTAATTAAATGGGGATTTAATTATTTTTGTGAACAAATTTTTTAAAATAAAAATTTGAACAATTCAAATATTAATTTAATGTAGTTAAAACAAAAATAATTATTAAGATAAAGGTTATCTAAATTAAGACAATACTTGTGTTAATTAAGACAAACCTTTGTGTTAAAATTTTATTGTCTAATTAAAACAACACTTGTTTATATTAGACAACTAATGTGAGAAATATTTTGTCTCTTTGGTGGCAAAAATTTTTCTCACATTTTCAAACATGATTAGGACAATATTTGTCCTAAAATAACTTTATATAAATTAATACAACTCTTGTCTTAATAAAAACATTAGCTGAAATGCTATCAATTAACTTTATGTTAAATTTATTCCAACTTAATGTGGATTGATTCTCCAAAGCTAAGTAAGGAATCCATTTGGACATAGGAATTTAAAGATCTAATAAATTTGGGATTATTTGAATCTCATTAAAATAATCTAATTTTATTAACCATGAAGTCATTTCATCAAAGACTTATGATTGCACACTTGATAATTCCTAAAACTACGAGAAGTCATTGTTGAACATTAATTTGTCCAATCTCCAAACCCAGTGTTTGTGAACCCTCGTAACCATCCATAGACACAATGTAAAATTACTATTTACCCCTTCTGTCAATTTTGTCATCTTGTCTCAAATTTCATCCGATAAGTGACCAGATAATTTTTTAGAACTTTTTTAAAATTCTCGAAATGATGAGTAGCTAATTCATCATTTCACCGGGCCCAGATATGTCACTTGTCTTATTGATGTGCAACGAGGAGAATTACACCTCAAGGTATAAGAGAATTACACCATTGTCTTATTGAAGCCAATGATAATTGTTTCTGCATTAACATATGTGGCACTGGGGGGTTCAATCACCTAAGTCAATTTGAGGATCCTTTGGAAGACTGCTTGACCCTTTATGATCCTTTTATTATAGAAAAGGGTTCGAAAACAATAGGAGATACTTTGAGCCTTTAGAAGAAGGGTTATCTTATCCAATCTCATCAGTTGACAAGCCACCAACTCTTGAACTCAAGCCTTTGCTGAATCATCTTCATTATGCATACCTTGCTAAATTATCAACCCTTTTGGTAATTAACTCATCTGCATAATTCACAAAAGAAGAAGACAGATTGTTGAGAGTACTAAAAAAGTACAAGTTAGTTATTTGGTGGTCACTTGCAGATATGAATGGTATCAATTCATCTAAATGCATACATCAAATTTTGATGGAAGATAATTGCAAACCATCAATGGAAGCACAAAGAAAATTCAATTTGATTATGAAAGAGGTGGTGCACAAAGAGATTTTGAAGTGGCTGGATTCAGAAGTCGTATATCCTATTTTTGACATCTCATGGGTGAGTCTA